>CM077189.1:167393-292393 GCA_039654105.1 Coreius guichenoti | reverse complement strand
CCACACTAGACACTGAGACACAGCACATGAAAAACAACATCCACTGTGTGTCACACACTCTCCGACACGCAGCCGTCATCGGTGAGACGAGAGTCAGAACACTTACACTGATGTGTGTGGCAGAAGCCACTAACATTACACAAGACATTTCACCAGTTCTTGATTTCCTGTCCGTTTGCTAACGTCAGGCTCTACTGTCTGAGCTACAGGAACACAAACACCTTCGTCTTATTCTAGTTTTGAATGTAAGACTTTGCTAAAATAATTATGAGCAATAATAATTATTTATGATCAGGGCTTGAAATGAACTCTTTCACTCATGTGACTAACGAAGTTTCATTTAAAAGCCATTCAGAACTTCTGCTAGATGATGGACAGGAGTCATAGTCCCATATTCCATTTCAATTCAAGCCATTCAACTGTGCTCTCAGAGTTGGTTATATTTAACTGAGCGCGTCTGCCTGCTGATCGCTGATTGGCTAGAAGTGTGTGCTCGTCGCCGACGTCAACACCAACGCCAGCTGACTCTGCGTGGGCCAGTGTGTGTCATGATGATGAGTTCATGCACACTTGAGTTTTGTTTATTAACCAATAACCAAACAAAATTAGATTATAAAATTTAGATTTTTGAAAACCGGCGAACTGACCTCAAACCAGCCCAAATTCTGTCCACCCGCCCAAGCCCATTTTTACCCACACAATCAAATTCAAAACCCGCCCAATCTGGCAACACTAGTTCCAAGACCCGCCCCATTCTACTTCTGATTGGTTATGTTAGTTTGGTTAAGAGTGAAAGCTGTGTTCCTCTCAAACCATTGGTAGGCGAACTCATGAACTCAAATGTGATATCAACACGTTTTTTTTTTTTAATGTATTTTTTTCCCCCAGCCAAACACCGCACGCCGGAGATCCGGCACGGTGCCGGAATAAGCCTGGGTTCATAGAGGGTTCATAGACAGCTCATAGAGGGTTCATAGAGGGTTCTCAGAGGGTTCATAGCTGTTTCATAAAGGGTTCATAGCTGTTTCATAAAGGGTTCAGAGACGGTTCATAGACGGTTCATAGACAGCTCATAGAGGGTTCACAGCACTGACGCCTCTCCTTCACTGACATCATTCAAACAAACACAACCACTTTCACTCCACAGGCGTCTGGTTTTCAAAATCATCCCCACATCATGTCATGATGACAAAATTACACCCCAGCATATCATTTCATAAAGATAAAATTCCCATGCCATTTGAATAAGTATATTGTGCAAGTATAAAACAGTCAAAGATGAAATATTATGAATAATCATCGTTAAAGTGTATTGACGCTGAAAAACCTGCAGCTGTTACTTTAAAGAGCTATTTCTATTTTCTACCATTAAAATGAGTTTTATAGGTATAAATCAATGTATTTGGTTGATCTGATTCAGTGATGGTACAAACATTTTTGACTTGAATAAATGAACATTGCTAACATTACTGCACTTGATGAAAATATCATGGCGAAACTTTAAAGAGGTACAGCATTTGTGCTCATGGGAAATGCATGTTTTGTGTCAGGGAATCGTGTGTTCTCCTGAGTGACAGTAACACATGATCTCAACCTCTGAACCGAGGCCGGTGTGGGGCAAACGAGAGTCTCTCACCTGTTGAACTGATCCCGGTGCTCCGCTGCCACTCTCTGGATCAGACCTTTCAACCTGAATGACAAGGAAACAATTCTACAGTCAGTTCTTCAGGCACGAGAACAGAAGCTCAGACATCATCACCTCGTCTGTACCTGATGCTCTGCTCCGTGGGATCCTTCTCGTCAGTAACCGCAATCGCCACCAATTTACCTGTCGCACAGAAACAGACCCAAATTCCTTGAGCAAGACAGAAAGAAGGCTCTTCTTGACCAGCTTTCACTAATGTACATTCCTCAAGGTAATAAAGCAACGTATGTGATGTGATCAGTGAAGACTATAGCAGAAAAACAACAAGCATTTCCAAAGTATGTTCACACATGAGGTTACTCCAGAAGTGCTCTCTCTCTGCGGATCTGACCCTAATACGGCTCCTCAACACTCGAGAGAAAGCTCGTGCCGCGCTCCCTCACCGGTTTCTCCCAGCTCGTACAGCGTGAAGCCGTCGATTGGCAGGTAACTCTGGAAACGCTCGCGGTTCACCCAGGATGACAAGCTGCCGTCTTCATACTCTGAAACACAACAGGAAGAATCTGTGAACGGCTCTGATCAACGATGCCGACTTTACACAGGATAAACCAACAGGCATTAGGTTTCCACTTCAGGTTAGAGGTCTTTAACTATTATGTGTTACGCTGTAATCATCTGTCCACAAAAGGAATCCTGCGACTGAAGATAATGTGGAGCCTGTTGTGTTCCCGCACACACACACACACACACTGTCACTGCGTCCGGACGGAAAACACCGGATCACGAGTCAAAGTCTAAAAGGGCACGGAGCCTCATCACACTTCACATTTCAGTTTGACAGATACATTTTCAAAGCAATGGCACAAAACACAGTGTTAGAGATCTTTTATATTATTATGATGTAATATTATAATATGTAAGGGTTAGTGAAGAAGAGGAAGAGGTGCGATCGATCGGTCGCCACACGATAAAGACTTACACAAACGTAAACTAGACGGTGGTTTTCTTCTCTTACCATCATACGTGAAATAGTTTCCATCTTTGAAGACGACCACTGAGGGCAGTTCAGGCAGAGTCACAGACTGCAGTAAAGAAGACACTCACAGTGAGTTTCATGTGACGAGTGTGAGACACGGAGCAGTTTCTGGAAGTGGTTCGCTCACCTCAGTTAAAACGTCTTCAGACGCAGAGAAGAAATACGTGTAGACTATGAGCTCAGACGCCACCTCGATGTACTTCTCCTGAAACCACAGCAGCAACACTGACGTGACTGAGAGAAGAGTTACAGGTGTGTGTGTGTGAGAGTGTGAGTGTCTGTGTGAGTGTGTGTGTGTGTGAGTGAGTCTGTAAGAGTGAGAATGAGTGTGTGTGAGTGTGTGTGTGAAAGTGTGAGAGTGAGTGTGTGTGTGTGCGTGTTTTTGTGACATATCAGGACACAAATTTGTATAATGACATGGGTATGACACACACTCTCTCTCTCTCTCACACACACACACACACACACACACACACACAGGTATTACAAGGACAGGGTGACTTATGAGGACATTACCCATGTCCCCATTTTTCAAAAGGCTTATAAATCATACAGAATGAGTTTTTTTTTGAGAAAGTAAAAATGTGCAGTTTCCTGTGATGGGTAGGTTAAGGGGTAGAGCGTGTGTGTGTGTGTGTGTGTGTGTGTGTGTGTGTGTGTGATGGGAAGGTTTAGGGGTAGGGGTAGTGTAGGGGGATAGAAAATACGGTTTGTACGGTATAAAAACCATTATGCCTATGGAATGTCGCCACAATTCACAAAAACAAACATGTGTGTGTGTGAGTGAGTGAGTGTGTGTGAGTGTGTGTGTGTGAGTGTAAGTGTGAGCGTGAGTGTTTTAAAACCTAGACCAACAAATAAAATGGCATTAGAGATGAACACTAATGCAACTGTCCATTGAAGGTGTGTGTTCTGCGTCTCTGACTGTATGTTTGTCACAGTGTCTTCACTCTTTCTGTGTGTGACTCTGAGATCAGCTCACTTTAAGAGGAGATTCCCCTCCGACATACAGAAACAGCACACTGTGCCTCTTCAACACGTGCTCAAACATCTGTCTGCTCGGGAGCGATCGCACCGCCGGTCTGAAACACACACACACACACACACACACACACACACACACACACACACACACACACACACACACACAGAATGAGAATTATTTGAGGATCTTTCAGGTTTATCTGTGCCATGAGTGCCCAATCCTGCACCTTCAACAAGGCTCTACATGTTTGAGAAGCATTTGAGTGTAAACTCCAACGTCTTAAAAAAAGCCTTGGAAACACAGACCGCTTTGGCATTTAGTTGCACACATTCTGTCACTGTAACTGGCCTGTCAATCATCCTATCACAGTTAACGTCCTCATGCACACACACACTCCGCATTTCATTCATGCTACTCAATTCCTCCTACCGTATTGGGAAGAAAACAAGCAGCTGTTGATCTGCCGGCCGTGCATCATGTTTATTGCATAATAATGCAGTTCATAGTCAATAACCAAACGTGTCTGTTGTGCTATTCGTGATATTATGTTGTTGTAGCTGACGTATTTTTTATCAGTTTAGATATTTATTTTTAATCACTCAAACTTTCAGGGCGTCTCTACTTAACTGTCAGTCCCACAAACATTCAGGCTCTGCGCAAAAAAGGCCTGGCAGGAACAGGACGGCTAAGAACTGATGACGACATTAAGATAACTGACATACATACAGTGCATCCGGAAAGTATTCACAGCGCTTCACTTTTTCCACATTTTGTTATGTTACAGCCTTATTCCAAAATGGATTAAATAAATTATTTTCCTCAAAATTCTACAAACAATACCCCATAATGACAACGTGAAAGAAGTTTGTTTGAAATCTTTAAAATTTATTAAAAAAAAAAAAAAAAAAAAAAAATCACATGTCCATAAGTATTCACAGCCTTTGCTCGATACTTTGTTGAAGCTCCTTTGGCACCAATTACAGCCTCAGGTCTCTTTGAGTTTGATGCTACAAGCTTGGCACACCTATTTTTGGGCAGTTTCTCCCATTCTTCTTTGCAGGACCTCTCAAGCTCCATCAGGTTGGATGGGGAGCGTCGGTGCACAGCCATTTTCAGATCTCTCCAGAGATGTTCAATCGGGTTCAAGTCTGGGCTCTGGCCGGGCCACTCAAGGACATTCACAGAGTTGTCCCGTAGCCACTCCTTTGTTATCTTGGCTGTGTGCTTAGGGTCGTTGTCCTGTTGGAAGATGAGCCTTCGCCCCAGTCTGAGGTCCAGAGCAGGTTTTCATCAAGGATGTCTCTGTACATTGCTGCATTCATCTTTCCCTCGATCCTGACTAGTCTCCCAGTTCCTGCCGCTGAAAAACATCCCCACAGCATGATGCTGCCACCACCCTGCTTCACTGTAGGGATGGTATTGGCCAGGTGATGAGCGGTGCCTGGTTTCCTCCATTCAGGCCAAAGAGTTCAATCTTTGTTTCATCAGACCAGAGAATTTAGTTTCTCATGGTCTGAGAGTCCTGCAGGTGCCTTTTGGCAAACTCCAGGCGGGCTGTCATGTGCCGTCTGGCGACTCTACCATACAGGCCTGATTGGTGGAGTGCTGCAGAGATGCTTGTTCTTCTGGAAGGTTCTCCTCTCTCCACAGAGAAACGCTGGAGCTCTGTCAGAGTGACCATCGGGTTCTTGGTCACCTCCCTGACTAAGGCCCTTCTCCCCTGATCGCTCAGTTTGGCCGGGCGGCAGCTCTAGGAAGAGTCCTGGTGGTTCCAAACTTCTTCCATTTACAGATGATGGAGGCCACTGTGCTCATTGGGACCTTCAATGCTGCAGAAATGTTTCTGTACCCTTCCCCAGATCTGTCCCTCGATGCAATCCTGTCTCAGCGGTCTACAGACAATTCCTTGGACTTCATGGCTTGGTTTGTGCTCTGACATGCACTGTTAACTGTGGGACCTTATATAGACAGGTGTGTGCCTTTCCAAATCATGTCCAATCACCTGAATTTACCACAGGTGGACTCCAATCAAGCTGTAGAAACATCTCAAGGATGATCAGTGGAAACAGGAGCACCTGAGCTCAATGTTGAGTGTCATGGCAAAGGCTGTGAATACTTATGTACATGTGATTTTCTTTTCGTTTTTTATTTTTAAATAAATTTGCAAAGATTTCAAACAAACTTCTTTCACGTTGTCATTATGGGGTATTGTTTGTAGAATTTTGAGGAAAATAATGAATTTAATCCATTTTGGAATAAGGCTGTAACATAAAATGTGGAAAAAGTGAAGCGCTGTGAATACTTTCCGGATGCACTGTATGCAGTGTTTACTCCTGCTCTCTACCCACATTCATTCACACACAAATCACTGTTGTGTTTAATATGAACTCAAGACCAGTTATGGAGGTCAGGACAATCCTGCTGCAAAAACAACATTTTGTAGGAAATAATGCATATATGGTTTATGACCATACATTGAATTACGTCCGATAGCTTTTAAAACTTTTAGATTTTTAAACTTTTTTTAAAAATCAAAAATGTTCAACAGCATCAGTATTAATTTCTCACCCAGCCACTCTGTTGGCGAACTCGATTATGTCGTCTTTGGTTCTCGGTCCTTTGTAATTATATGCCAGCTCGCCCTTCAGCCTGAGAGAGAGAGAGAGAGAGAGAGAGAGAGAGAGAGAGAGAGAGAGAGAGAGAGACAGAGAGAGAGAGAGAGAGAGAGAGAGAGACAGAGAGAGAGAGAGAGAGAGAGAGAGAGAGAGAGACAGAGAGAGAGAGAGAGAGAGAGAGAGAGAGAGACAGAGAGAGAGAGAGAGACAGAGAGAGAGAGAGAGAGAGAGAGAGAGACACAGAGAGAGAGAGAGAGAGAGAGAGACAGAGAGAGAGAGAGAGAGAGAGACAGAGAGAGACAGAGAGAGAGAGAGAGAGAGAGAGACAGAGAGAGAGACAGAGAGAGAGAGAGAGAGAGAGAGAGAGAGAGAGAGACAGAGAGAGAGAGAGAGAGAGAGAGAGAGAGAGAGAGAGAGAGAGAGAGAGAGAGAGAGAGACAGAGAGAGAGAGAGCGAGAGAGAGAGAGAGAGAGAGAGAGAGAGAGAGAGAGACTTTACTGATTCCAGAAACAAATCTTCATTTAAATCAACAAAGTAAGCATATGTAAGGGATAACGTATATGTGGTAAACGTATATTACAGTAAATTACAGTAAAATAATGTCAGATCTTTTTACGCCTTTGATGTAATATTGAAATCAACACAATTCATGTAACAAACAAATATAAACTTTTAAGGGAAAAAAAAGAATGATCTGTTTGCATAAATGTGCACATCTTTCTAGTAACTCTGAAGAGTTGATCAGTTGCTCAGGTGTGTCTGATGGGTCTACACTCACGGCGGAGAAACGGGTCTCCAAAGCACAGATCTCAGAGCCCAGTGCAGAAACAGCGTCAGGAAGATCAGGCCCTTCCTATAACTGAACTTCCCGTCCAGGACCGGGTCATTTCTGCTCTACTGCAATGCTCTTCTGGCTGGACTTACAACATGAGCAATCAAACTCTACAAATGACCCAGAAATCAGCAGCACAACTGCTCTTCAACGAGTCCAAGAGAGCCACGTCACAATGCTGTTGGTGTGTGTATATACTGTATATATATTAGATGTATTAACCCTCCACTGTCATGCAAATGATGCAATGTGTCCTAAGATATCGCTCCAGCAACTGTGTTGTGCATTCAAATGGCCATAAAGGAATGTTTTCTATGGTTACAGAAGTACACAAGACTATTCAGGTCGTCTCCAGAGAGCATGAAGGCACTGACAACATCCCAGTCCTGCTCTCCGCCGACTGCCAGCGTCTCAGACAAGAGACAAGACAGACCTGTGGTTCATATGAATCTGGAATGTTTAGCTGCTAGATGGAGGTTTATGATTGACAGATATATGCTGGAAACCCCAATAAAAGCAATAATATAACAAATGAAACGAATAAATAAAATGATAAAAATGTACTTTGACAAGGTTTTCTTGGGGGAGAGACTGTGTCCTTCATTAGGCGAATCATTAGCCTCACGGGGAGTTTCATCAACACCTGCCTCCCCTGATCCCAAAATCCCATGGGAACGAGCTTCACTCCCGACTCCATACAGACGCTCGACTCCCCAATCGTGAAGTTTAGTAATGATGGCAATAATAATAGATTGAAAAATAAAGGGCCAAGCATCACAGAGGCAGAATGAGCAGCTAAAGATCAAGGCATGGAGAATCAGACCAACCGCAAAAATGAGTAAAGACATTTGGAGACGATTGAAAGGCCATAAATACAATCACTTGTAATGTGCCATAATGGCTTATTACTTTTGAACAAAGTATTATGTTTGAATAAAGTTTGGTGTCAATACGTCAAATCTGTCCACAGACCTCAGCTTGGCAAAATCAAAATGGCGGACAGGAACTTCGGCCAACTATGGCAAAACTGCCATCTATGATCTCGGCATGACCCAATGAATCTATTACGACCAGTTTCATTACAATAGGCATGCTGCACCAAATCTAAAGAGACTGGTCTCGTGATTTTTGGTCAAACTGTTCAGAAGTTATAAGAAAAAAAATGTCATATCTCATGAACACTAGGTGGCGCTGTACTGAAACTGAGCAGGTCGCCTCAGGTCATGGTTGTCATCATACACACCAAGTTTGGTCAGAATACGCTGAAGCGTTGCTGAGATATAGCCTCACGTCCATTTTGACATGCTCTTCGTCGAATTCGTTTGTGTATTATTCGAGAGCGAATCAACTTCGACCCAGGGCTCGAAATTAACTTTTTTACTTGGTAGCACTGGTGTTCCCAAATTCAAAAAGTTAGGAGCCCCAGCAAAAATTTAGGAGCACCACAACTAAAATGTTTATATATTATATCATATAATGTTTGAATGTTTGTGTGTGTGTGTGTGTGTGTCGTGTAAGTAGGTCATTCAATTGTCAGAATAAAAAGTTGCTTGTCTGGAAAAAATAGGATTTTTGTGTTATAAATATAATTTGAAGCAATATTCTCACCAGTGTTTTATCAGTTCTACCATAGCCTATTTAAATCTGCATATTTGTGATATTTACCCGAGGGTATTTTTTGACCTTTAAAATGGCATTTTTCCCTAATCTTATTAAAGATACGCTTCATCTTTCATTTTAAATTCTTAAATTTGATCAATAAATTTAATTAGAATAAGACGACACTATAGGCTGCTGCAAATCAAATTAAATAATTTTCACTGAAAAATTACAATTGCATTGAATAATGTTATGATATTGTTTTAAATATATTTTGAATATACAAATAAGAAATGTTGGAAAGAATGATACTTTTAAACATAAAAACTAAACCGGCAGTGGGTGGCGCAGTGACCGTCTTAATGAGCGAGTCATTGAGTCGTTCATTCAAACGATTCGTTCAAGAATGAAGCAGTTGTTTATGAGTGAGTCAATGAATCTCTGACTCAACTGATTCGTTCAAAACGCTGAATCATTCAGTAATGAAGCACGGTTGAGTGTTTCTGTGAGATGCGCTATACGGTTCTGCTGTGATCTTTGTTTGGAAATATTTTCGCTGCTGAAACAGAACAAAAACAGTCAATATTGCGTCTAAAATGTAAGTGACTTGTTTTTACCTGTTTATTGAACTGTTGTATGAAATCAATGTCACGTTTTCAATATTTATGTGTGTGCTGGTGTGCTGATTTCTCCTCGAGAGGCGGCGCGAGCCTCAACAGTGCAACATTGTTACAGTCAGTAACATTATCCACCATCAATCGCCACTTACACTAAATGAAATAAAATCAGAATCATTTGGGTGATTCCCTAGTTATTTTTTTGTTATTGACGCTTTAATCAGGCTATTGCCCGGTCGGCCAATTAAAATCTCTTTCCCTTGCCCCTTCAATCCTCCTCTCTTCAGCTCTTTACATGTTGCGTGTTTGTTAGCTCCCTGTCACGTGACAATGGAGCGCAGTGGAAGGGTAATATTAACCAACCTAAAGTCTGCTTTAAAGTTTAGAGCGTAAAAATGAAGTTAATTTGTTATTTATAGAACGGTGGACCGGTCACGGTATCAGCTCACAGCGGGCACATACTGTGCAGTAAGGGTTAACTAGCGAACGTTTTGTAGAGAAATGAAAACAGGTCGCACCTCAACAATTATTTGCACTCGCACAAATGCTCCCAAATATTTTTTGAGATTGCACAGATTAAATTTCGGGCACATATGCGACCAAAATTTCGAGCCTTGTCGACCCTGTGTTTTCTGTCGATTTTCGTGAAAATCAGAGCAAAGGAGTAAGAGGGAACATTTTTATGACGGAAAATGACGTCAGAGTCTAGAAAAAATAGTTTCTAGCCTTTACGGTTCAGAGATTATCAGCATAAACATGAGTGCAACATGAGTGGTGCTACAGCGATTGAGTTAAAGACTCCAAAACTGCTGTGGTTAATGTTGGGACTGATCTTTTTACCATACGGTTCTATGGGCTGCCATAGACTCAGAGCGGAGGAGGAAGAAGAAGAGGAGGAAGAATAAGAACAAACACTAACAGATACAAGCTTCAGTGCCCTAATAACATCAACAGCCTGTGCTGCTCACAAAACATTAAAAATAAAGTTTACCAGCTTATGCAAATGTGTTTGCCCGTGTGACGTCACAAATCTCACAATATCAAAACGAGCCGTTTTTGGAGCTTGATTCAATAAATGCTTTGTTGATAACGAGGAGGACTTTAAGCTCTTGCAGGATCAAGGCAAATGTGATTTCTCATGTTATGACCCCTTTGAGATTAATTAGTTGACTTTGAAAACACACAGATATTATAATGTTGTCAGACTCACAGTTTAATGGTGGGGTATCCTCGCACGCCAAACTCTGAGGCCATCCCTGCATCAACACATCACCAGTCACATGACACATCAAATAACGGTTAACATGCAAACAGTCAACATTTGGGATTCTCAGATGATCTGTGTTCGCCTCTTATGAGTAGGGATGGGTATCGAGAACCGATTCCATTTTAGAACCGGCGATTCGATAAGAAACGCGCATTTCGATTCCGCTTATCGGTTACTATGTGTGCATTTTATTGTGATTTTTAACCATTTGAGCGCAAAAAAGACTTGTGCGCTCCGCGCTGTTTTCTGTGCTGCAGACACACACACACGTGCGCACAGATCGGCTTCTCATAGTGAATGAATAGTGCGCGATAATGAACTGAGCTCTCTTCCTCGTCTTTTTGCACAGCACGCGAATGGATAAATACACACAAAAATGTCAAAATACTCTCGTACACACAGTCGGTTATGTCGTTGACGGCAGACTTTCCTGATGCCGTCTCTATGATAACGTTAATCAAACAACAAAAGATGAGAAAATTCACTTGCTGTTCTAGACAGAATAACTTTTAACTATATTTGTAATGTATAGCCTATATTTTATCAATAAAGTGCGGTGTTATTTTACATCTGATTACAGTTTCTGTACCCACCTGAAAATGTTAATTTCAATCCTATCTTTGTTCAATTGAATTTATTTGTGCAGTTGCTGATTTGTTTATTTGGTTTTTTTTTTTAATTACTGAGTGTTTACTTGTCTTTAATAATGCTTGAAATTTATATTAGGCATTTTTTTTTTTTGCTATGGTATTTTTAAACCATCGGCAAAAGTTGCTAGCCTGTTGATTTTTGTTCATGGTATTCAGCTACAATGAAATGTTTTGCAATAATAGCCTAATAATAAATAATAATAAAGGTTTTTTTGGAATCTAAATTAGGAATCGATAAGAATCAGAATCGTTAAAATTCAAACGATACCCGACCCTACTTATGAGAGGCCATATTGATTTCTCCTTCATGAGTTACTGCACTAAAAACCTTCGGTTAGGTCTCAGTGAATGTAAACCGTTTCAACACAGAGCACTGGGAAAGTATTCAGATCCGTCACCTTTCTCATCTGGTTATGATGCAGTTATGCTGAAATGATTTTCTCTTCTATCTCAATCTCAGTAATGAGAGATTCCTTCACTCAGTCCTGCTGTTCCGGATTGTGTTTGGATCGTTGTTCTGTTGTATTTATTTGTCCTAACGCTTCTTGTTCTTCGATTCTTGTTTTATTATGAACTGTTTCACTGTTTCCAGTAACTGAACGAGGACCGCTTACTTATATTATCAATCTTTGCTGTGATAAATTGCCATTGAGAATTGTGAAATTCCCAAGCTCTAACCCTATTCCCTTTTGATGTCAAGCACTTTTTAAGCATTTTTCAACAACAGAAGCAGATTTGCAGGTATTCCAGCCCTTAAAGGGACAGTTCACCCAAAAATGATAATCCTGTCATTAATTCCTCTCCCTCATGTCGTTCAAACCCGTCAGACCTTCGTTCATCTTCAGACACAAATGAAGATATTTCTGATGAAATCCGAGATTTGTGCGCAAAAACAAACACAAATAACAACTTTATTCAACAATCTCTTCTCGTCTGTGTCAGACTCTTATGCTACTCACTTTGTTGGGCTCTTCAGAGTGCAGCGCTTCCGGGTTCTATGGCAGAACGCCGGCTTACTATTGGCCGAGCACGATCACATGATCACATGCATGCGGCGTGGTGCTTGCGTGAATCGCTTAGGAGACTGGCACGGAAGAGAAGAGATTGTTGAATAAAGTCGTTATTTTTGTTTGTTTTTGCGCACAAATCTCGGATTTCATCAGAAATATCTTCATTTGTGTCTGAAGATGAACGAAGGTCTGACGGGTTTGAACGACATGAGGGAGAGGAATTAATGACAGGATTATCATTTTTGGGTGAACTGTCCCTTTAAGAGCGTTCTGTGGACTGAGTGTTGGAGCTACGCAAAGAAAAACAACAACCATTTACTCGCATCGCAAAGAGTTTTGATAAAGGCAATTTGTCTCTCAATTCTGGATTTTTTTATCAGAATTGTGAGATAAAAAGTCACAATTACCTTTTTTATTTCGTGGCAGAAACAAGCTTCCATAGTTTTATGAGTTAATTTCTTTTTTCAAGCTTCTATTCATTAATCCATTATATTCAGAGGATGATGAAGACACAGAGAGTGTGTGCACAGGAGACAGCATTACTCCATCACCTGAATATGCAGTGGCGTCCATTTTGCCGACTCGTACCGGCGACCCCGAGCGCGTCAGTTCGGCTCCGACCTCCTGCCAGATCGGCTCCAGTTTCTTGCAGTATCCGCACCACGGCGCATAAAACTACAGCACAACACAATCAGCCGGACATCACACACATTCACTCACTCCATCAAACACACACACACACATCATCATGCAGTGTGTGAACGGACACTCACATCCACCAGCCAGACGTCATCCATTCGGTTCTCCTTAAACCTACAGGAAATATACAAGATCAGCATTTACTGAAGGAAAGGCAAGAACAAGTTATTAAGAATAAAGTCCAGGTGAAATCAAAACTGACTTCATGCGCTTGTTTAGTGAACACTTTTGGTCGTGTGGTGAACAAATGAATCCAGAGAAAACATCTTTCCTAATCTTTAATCAAACACTGAAAATATGCTTCTTGACTTTCATTCTCTGGCAAACAAATATGATCAGCATTTACTGAAGGGAATAAGAGCGTCCCGACTGTAGGAACACAGAGCTCTCAGACGGTCAGCAGAAGATCCGGCACGAGAAACACCGAGGCTGGGCTTCGGGTCATCATCCATGTTTCTATCAATTACACCAGCGTTCAAAAGATTTTGATCGGTAAGACTTTTAATGTTTTCTGCTCACCAAGGCTGCATTTCTTTTATTAAAAATACAAAAAAATACAGTAAAACAGTGAAATATTACTCCAGTGTAGATCATCTGTTCTCTATGTGAATATATAGTAAAGTGTAATTTATTCCTGTGATCAAAGCTGAATTTATCATCATTACTCCAGTCTTCAGTGTCACATGATCCTTCACAAATCATTCTCATATGAGGATTTGATGCTCAACAAACATTTATGATTATTATCAGTGTTGAAAACATTTTTTTCAGGATTATTTGATGAATAGAAAGTCCAGAAGAACAGTATTTATCTGAAATAGAATCTTTTGTAACATTGTTCTACCGTTCAAAAGTTTTGGGCCAGTAAGAATTATTTTTTTTTTTTTTTTTTTTGGGAAAGAACTTAAAGAAATTAATAAATTTATTCATCAAGAGCACATTAAACTGATCAAAAGTGACAGTAAAGACATTTATAATGTTACAAAAGATTCTATTTCAAATAAATGCTGTTCTTTTGAACTTTCTATTCATCAAAGAATCCTGAGAAATGAAATGTTTTCAACACTGAGAATAATCATAAATGTTTCTTGAGCATCAAAACATCAAATGTGACCCTGGAGCACAACACCAGTCATGCGTCTCACGGGTATATTTGTGGCAATAGCCAACAACACATTGTATGGGTCAAAATTATCCATTTTTCTTTGATATGATAGCTTTATTTGAGCATGTGTTTATGATCGTTCTGAAGAGTTTTGGGAGAATCTGTTTGTGTTCGGAAGAACATGAGAGTAATGAATGACTGATTTTCATGTTTGGCTGAATTATCCTTTACATGATGACGAGCATCTCATCCTTTGACTTTCTTTCAATCAAAACAGCCTTTACCTGTCAGACTCAACAGAAAACACCTCAGGACAGGAAATAAAACTGCATGAGTTTCATTTAAAACAGTGCAAACTGTAATCATGAGCTTTATGGCTGAATTAAGCAGTAAAACATAATCTGACTGCATCTGTCATATGTGATCATACAGATATTAATCATACATCTTTTATATGTGATCATACAGATATTAATCATACATCAGATATGAATGCACCAGACCATCATACACACCTTAACTTTTCAACACTTTCATGCACATTACAATAAACTCAGACTGTTTCAAGTGAGCCTTAAATTTGTCGACATTTCTCCAACATATTGTTCACCTCATGAAAATGAACAGGAAAAACAGAAAATATGATCGGAGACGGACTATCTTACATGTCATCGAGATCCTGCACCAGAGCCCCGACCAGCGGACCGAGGAGAAGACAGGAGAACACTGCGAACACACACAACCACAGCATCACACAGCAGCTCATCTCAAGATCATGATATCTCAGATTTAATCATCGATGTTATGAATAAAGCATCTGTACCTCTGAGAAGCGCCATGACTCCGCGTGAGAAGAGCATCAACAGGAAATGCAGACAGTAGTGGAG
Organism: Coreius guichenoti; assembly: GCA_039654105.1. Taxonomy (NCBI): domain Eukaryota; kingdom Metazoa; phylum Chordata; class Actinopteri; order Cypriniformes; family Gobionidae; genus Coreius; species Coreius guichenoti. The sequence continues at coordinate 277,446 of CM077189.1, read as the reverse complement.
CCCGCGCGCATGCGCACTGACGCGTCTGCGCTGACGCTGCGTCACTCCGCCTGCGTCTCAACCCGTCACGCGCGCTCCCTACGACTCACACACTTGTATTGTTATTAAAACCAGACAAGTGTGCAAATTAACAGGCATTAGAGAAACAAATGCTAACAAAAGGCAGACCTTGAATATAACCAATGTATGTGGCAGTAGAAATTAACAGGTAACAAACACTAACTAAATAAATCAAAAATTGTAAAGGACAAGTGAAAGCTACAGTGCATTGAAATCATTCAATATATTACTATATGGCTGTTTTAAAGGCAGGGTAGGTGATTTGTTCCAGTTTTTGTTATGCTGGTTGAAAGTCTCTGGTCTGAATGTATTTATATGTATATATATAGTCTGTGGAAGGATTAGGACCATAAGATGCTTGTCCAATCATTGCATTCGGTCTGAATGATGGCATGCCTGTGTCAACATGAGCTCCTGAGGCTTTTGCAGAGCCGATCCTCTGTAGGGCCCCGGACCACCAGGGGGCGCCCTTGCTCATCACTATAAATAAACATGACGGTAATTTACCATAGTGTGAATATTTCTTTATAACATGCAAATATATGTGCGGTTATGAAAGTGCTTCAGTTCAAGGTTCCTGATATGACTTTAGGGGGACGTTCCATTCTGGTTATTCTATGGTCACACAGCAACGCTACAAAGAGGACATTTGGGACATTCAGAGCGTTCCCATACGGTTCCCTGTTAGTCCGATGGGACGTTTCATTCGGGACTGCTCTTGTTCAGTGCTCAGTCTCTACACTACATTCCCATGACGTTTGCAGGACCTTTAGGGGACCAACCTAGAATGTTATTTTTTGGTCCTGTTCAGGTCCTTCCATCACGTTTACTGAATGTGTTCAGAACATGTGTGTGTGAATCAATGTACACTGGGCTGCTTTGCTAATGAGGGTCAGTAAAACACAGGATTTGCACAAAAGTTGCTTCTCAGAGATGGATCAATACCAACTGTTTGTCCAACTTCATATCCAGAACATGTAAGTACCGCACGTTATATTTTGTGAATGTGCTGGTTAGGACGCTGGCGGCTAATGTGGCTAAAGTTAGCATTGCCTCTGACTGTATTCACAGAGATCAGAGCTGTCCGTAGTTTTATTTTTAAGAAGTAATAAAAGTGCGCTTCTGAATTGTACAGGTGAGCATTTACAGGCTAAAAATAACAAGCTCTGGTCTCTGTGAACACAGGAAGAGACAATGGTAGCTTTAGCCACATTAGCACATTCAGGAAGGACATTAGCAAACACACACATTATGCAGTTCTTGCGTGTTCTGGATATGAAGTTGGACAAACAGTTGGTATTGATCCATCTTTGAGAAGCAACTTTTGTGCAAATCCTGTGTTTTACTGACCCTCATTAGCAGAGCAGCCCAGTGTACATTGATTCACACACACATGTTCTGAACACATTCAGTAAACGTGATGGAAGGACCTGAATAGGGCCAAAAATAACATTCTAGGTTGGTCCCCTAAAGGTCCTGCAAACGTTATGGGAATGTAGTGTAGAGGGAACGTCCTATAGTAATGGTCCCCTAAACGCTCCCAGAACGTCCTGAATGTTCCCTGAAGGTCCGCCAAATAACGTCCCCAACCCTTTAAAGAACTCCACATCATGACCGTCTCAGAGCATTCTGGGAACGTAAAATTTCCGAATAAAATATGGTCAGCAATGAAAACCTCAAGAAGCTTAATGACAAATTTTTACGACAGTGATATCAAATGTTCATTGATGCTGTGTTTCAGGTAATGTGCGTTTGAGTGAGAAATGTGTGCCTTCAAAGAATGGATCTCACAAAACTACTGTATACCACCAGAGAGGACATCTACACCTCATCATCTGGACTACTTTGCTACTGCTTTTTGACATTTCTTCAATAAAACAATTCTTGTGATTACACTGTCTGTCTGGTACTTTTCTCTTATAGACTGTACATTTGTGTGTGTTTGTGTGATTTTTGATTCAATTTAATGTAGGTTATTGGCATGATTATGTTTACATACAATATTACCAAAACATCTAACAAAACAAATAATGGCAAGTAAGGCTGAGAATCGGTACCAATAATAAACCCTATTCTGTCCCAGTGCAGGGCCAGGTATGGGTCATTAACTGGCTGAGACTCGGGCCAGCTGTGGTCATTGTGTGGCCCTTGTCTTTGATCCACATCTGGGCCACCACATTTACAAAATGAGCAAAGGAAGGGAGGTTTCAAGAACCTGCATTTATAAAGGATTTGGCAATTGCAGAAATGTTGCTGGCCAAATAGTGTTGTTTACCATCGTTCTTGAGCACACCAAATGTATCTGGGTTATAACTAATGGGGTTTACACGAATGCTTGTTCTACATCTTGAATTACAATCAAAGAATCAGTGTTTTCCCCAATACCAAACTCTGACCTAAGACGGATATATCATGTCAGACAATATTTTAAAGTTCTGCAGGAAACTCTTTGTTATCTCCTCCAGCTCAACCTCTGATGGTGTCGTCTGAGGGCTGAAATCCTTCCATTAAACCTGTCCGGTCTCTGACAGCATGTGTTTAGCATGTGTTTAGCATGACCACCGGTGTGAAATAACATACAAACCGTAGCTGAGAATATCACCACATCGCTGAGTTGAGGATATTATACTTTAACCAGTTTCCATAAAATAAATATTTGTTATGGTTACAATAAAATTATTATTCCAAAAGTTTTGTGTGGACTAATTTCCAATACAGAAGCATTTGTTGATGAAAAGTGGACAACCTTAGAGTAAGGTGACCACCCTATTAACATTAATAATTATTATGATTTAGTTTGATTATTATGATTTTTGGTCTGGTTTTAATAGGCTACAATTCACCACACCCACAAAAAAAAATAAAATCAATCAAAACAATTAAGAGTAAACTTATGACAAAAACACATTACAAAAATAAAACATCATAAATATTATATGCATAATAGAACTACTTAACAAACATTAAAACATTTTATAATTATATATTTAATATTTTAAGTTTCATTTTAAGTGTTTATACTGTATACAGAAATTACAACCTTTTTTAACTTCAAAAGTTTTGTAACATTTGTGCTTGAAAATGACTCTTATACTATCCTTAATTGGGCTTGTCATTTAGCATTTTAGGCTTATTTTAAGATGAAAGTATGTGTATTACTGATTATTACTGAAATTACTGACTGCGGAACTTTTGAGGACATTTAAAATTGTGCGAATCAATCCCGCGCTCTGATGAGCCCTGTTATAAAGCACACACAAACAGTATTACTACTGATAGTGTTACTAGCTTGAAAGCGATAACGATGTTTCTTTTGATATTTGTCGATAATGTCGTTCTGCTCTCATCTGTTCTTCATGAAGTGGTGGCGCGCCATCTGCTGGTGAATGATCACTGCACGACCGATCCTATGGCCAGCAGCCGATGTGTGTTGAGCGGGCTGTAAACCGGGGACAGAACGCCAAAAACCGAGGCTGTCCCCGGAAAACAAGGAGGTCTGGTCACCTTACCTTAGAGATAAAATCCCATTTTAGTACAAGTCCAGTTCACAGACTGAAAGCGCATCTCTTCATGTGTGAAATATAGTGATGCTGCAAACTCTGTACTTCAGTCCTTCAGCGAGGAGTTAATAACCCTCGACCAGCTGATCAATATAGCTTTGCTTTTATAGCAGTTCCCTTCACCAAATTCTCCTGAATGCTACGATCTCTGTCTTGTTTTACAGCAGTTATATTACACTCACCTAAAGGATTATTAGGAACACCTGTTCAATTTCTCATTAATGCAGTTATCTAATCAACCAATCACATGGCAGTTGCTTCAATGCATTTAGGGGTGTGGTCCTGGTCAAGACAATCTCCTGAACTCCAAACTGAATGTCAGAATGGGAAAGAAAGGTGATTTAAGCAATTTTGAGCGTGGCATGGTTGTTGGTGCCAGACGGGCCGGTCTGAGTATTTCACAATCTGCTCAGTTACTGGGATTTTCACGCACAACCATTTCTAGAGTTTACAAAGAATGGTGTGAAAAGGGAAAAACATCCAGTATGTGGCAGTCCTGTGGGCGAAAATGCCTTGTTGATGCTAGAGGTCAGAGGAGAATGGGCCGACTGATTCAAGCTGATAGAAGAGCAACTTTGACTGAAATAACCACTCGTTACAACCGAGGTATGCAGCAAAGCATTTGTGAAGCCACAACACGCACAACCTTGAGGCGGATGGGCTACAACAGCAGAAGACCCCACCGGGTACCACTCATCTCCACTACAAATAGGAAAAAGAGGCTACAATTTGCACGAGCTCACCAAAATTGGACAGTTGAAGACTGGAAAAATGTTGCCTGGTCTGATGAGTCTCGATTTCTGTTGAGACATTCAGATGGTAGAGTCAGAATTTGGCGTAAACAGAATGAGAACATGGATCCATCATGCCTTGTTACCACTGTGCAGGCTGGTGGTGGTGGTGTAATGGTGTGGGGGATGTTTTCTTGGCACACTTTAGGCCCCTTAGTGCCAATTGGGCATCGTTTAAATGCCACGGCCTACCTGAGCATTGTTTCTGACCATGTCCATCCCTTTATGACCACCATGTACCCATCCTCTGATGGCTACTTCCAGCAGGATAATGCACCATGTCACAAAGCTCGAATCATTTCAAATTGGTTTCTTGAACATGACAATGAGTTCACTGTACTAAAATGGCCCCCACAGTCACCAGATCTCAACCCAATAGAGCATCTTTGGGATGTGGTGGAACGGGAGCTTCGTGCCCTGGATGTGCATCCCACAAATCTCCATCAACTGCAAGATGCTATCCTATCAATATGGGCCAACATTTCTAAAGAATGCTTTCAGCACCTTGTTGAATCAATGCCACGTAGAATTAAGGCAGTTCTGAAGGCGAAAGGGGGTCAAACACAGTATCAGTATGGTGTTCCTAATAATCCTTTAGGTGAGTGTATATTATAACAGGGATATTCATAACCAGGTGAAGTGATGGACACTGCTTACCTAACACAAACACATTTCTTACCTATGAACTTATTTAAACTTCATATTATAAAATGTATGACATAAACGTGTGTAATATCACAAACAATACGAATCAACTTGAATTATTCTGAGGATTTGCCACCCTGGGTCACATGACCATAAACTATTAAATGACTTCCTCGCAGTGACCATCACATGTTCCCTTCACTAACGGACTGAGGGCCCTTCGTTGGGGATTCAGGTGTTCACTAAAGTGCCCTCTGAGTGCCCAGAAACTGTCAGCCTCTGTGATAAAGAAATACAGAAGATCCAATAGCGAGTAAACACTGGTTTATTGAACAAAGTTCCTCAGAACATCAGGCAGGCAGATAACTGAAGGAGGTTGGCTTGGTGACGCAGGGCTGCAATGGGCAACAGAGTCCGATGAATAATCCAACCCAGAAATCAGGGCAACGCACGAACAGTCCAGAGAATCCTAAAACCAGGAAGACACACGGGAAAAGGGCACATGACACGTTGGCACACACATTAAATAGAGTGTTCAAACAAGGCGCAGCTGACACAGATCGCAATCAGTCGACAACCAGGTAACGCCCACACCCATACTCACACACACACTCGTACACACCACGCAGGGCGAGTCAGTGAACCCATGAACCCGGCCAATGAGAACAAAACACAAAAAACAAGCGGGAAACAGAGGTCACCTGACACGAAACAGGAAACACTAGATCACATGAAGGGAAACAGGGAATCAGCGAACACGACTGCGGCTGTGTCTGAAATCGCCCCCTATATAGGACACTATTTGAGGGGACAGCCATTTGTAGTGGTGTCTAAAACCATAGTGGATGTTATTAAGTGCACTCATTCAATCCCACAATGCACTGCAATAACGAGTGTACAACTGATGTACGCTCAATGGCTCGAGAATACCCATAATGCACTGTGAGTCGTCTCTCCAGGAGATGGCGCCGCAGCCGAATCGATCATCCAAACCGTGCTGGTCCAGTGTAATATCATACAGGTATAAAGTCCTTTTTAATTGAATATTAAAATGTTTAATTATTGTTTATACATGCTAGTTTCCATGGCAGAGTAGAATCTTTTCATCACTATTGGAGCTGCCAGTTTGCTACGTTTCAAATGATTATTAAACAGCAAAAACAAACTATGCAAAACAGCAGCCCTTCCAGCACACTCATATTTTTGATAAGAGAACGAACATATATTCTTACCTTCAAGCTGATTTTAGGAGTATCACGTCACGTTGTTTACTCACAGAAAACCTGAAGCGACATGACAGGCCTCTAGAGTTTGGCATGGAGACTTTTCAAGAGGAATGAGTGGAGTGTGTAAGCCACAGGACTAATGTGTGTGTGTGTGTGTGTGTGTGTGTGTGACAGAGGCAGGCACTAGAGGGCAGCAGAGTCATTATAACCGCAGATCAACATCTGTAACATCTGCCATCCTTCACTTCATTCACTCTGAAACAGTTCCTTGTTTTCCTTCCTCTTTTATTGCTTCTTTTCTTTTTTGTAATGATCTTATTTTTCCTTTTGTTCTGCTGAGCCCAGTCTGTGAGAATTTCACAAAAGTGAGTCTGGATGGTAAGCTTTATTTTTACAGTGAGAGAATCTCGCCCTCATTATAGAAATATGATATTTCCCTCATCAGAATGTGTTCCTCATGTCTGTAAATAGAATCATATATTCTCTTTCCCTCACAAAAGACTCTTGAATAATGTATGTTTTTCTCAGATATTTCTATAGAAGAATCAGAAGCTTCTCTGAGAACAAACAGAGATGAAAGAGTGTGTGTCCTCGCTCATATTAACTCAAACAAGGTGAAAATAACATGAGATTTAATTTGATTTAACTGCATGTTTCATCTTTTCCCATCTATAGTTCTACGCCCGTATAGTGGAACAATATTGACTTTTTTATTATTATTTTAGGACACCCAACAGATTTGATGAATTTACAGTGGAAACAATGTGTTTGTGAAACATCTGGATATCTGCATTGATTACTCATAAAATGTGATCTGATCTTATAGACAGCCACCGTCGCCTTTGTCTTTTGGCTTGCTCAGTTGGGGACACTTAAATTTCAACTATATTACTGATCTGCCCGCATTGACACTATATGATAATTGAAATGAGCTGATGACATCACCGTTTTCACCAGAGCGGCTGTACAGCCGAATCAAATTCTGTTGCATTATTTTCCTGTTACTACTGTGAAACTGCTTTGATACAATCAGCATTGTAAAAAGCGCTATATAAATAAAGGTGATTTGATTTGATTTGATTTTGATTTGACAAACACAATCTGACTAAACAAATAACACACAAACAGTTTTCACATGTTAACATTATCGTTCACAGTGCAGTTGTTGAACCCTTGAGATCTGTCTGAGTTTGTCTATATTCCGGGTTGTGGGCATTAGCCCTCTCTGTGGTCATTGACCTTCAGGTCAGGGGTCAGCCGTTCTTCAGCCGATTCACTTGTGCTTCGGTCGTTGTCATGCTTCATCACAGCCTGAAGTCATAAATGATCTCCTGTAAAGTGTCCAGAGTGTCCCAATACTCGCGGTCAGTCATCCATGTGTTCCCGGATCCGGAGAAGGGATGGATGTTACTACAGTCTGACTGAACTGTAAGATCAAGCTCAGCTCCATCCAGGACTGATCGTAAAGTCCATCAGCAGTTCAGGCTGAAGAGAGGATGCTGATCCTGATCAAAACATCGTCTGTGCTCACAAAGATCATACAGCTATGTAAGTTTAGCTGTTTTATGTTTAGCCATTATGCTTCCACATTTAGGACAAGTTGATATATATGTATATACAACTATCAGGCATAACATTATGCGCACTGACAGGTGAAGTGAATAACACTGATGATCTCTTCATCACGGCTCCTGTTAGTGGGTGGGATATATTAGGCAGCAAGTGAACATTTGGTCCTCAAAGTTGATGTGTTAGAAGCAGGAAAAATGGGCAAGCGTAAGGATTTGAGTGAGTTTGACAAGGGCCAAATTGTGATGGCTAGACGACTGGGTCAGAGCATCTCCAAAACTGCAGCTCTTGTGGGGTGTTCCCGGTCTGCAGTGGTCAGTATCTATCAAAAGTGCTCCAAGGAAGGAACAGTGGTGAACCGGCGACAGGGTCATGGGCGGCCAAGGCTCATTGATGCACGTGGGGAGTGAAGGCTGGCCCGTGTGGTCCAATCAAACAGACGAGCTACTGGAGCTCAAATTGCTCAAGAAGTTAATGCTGGTTCTGATAGAAAGGTGTCAGAATACACAGTGCATCGTTTTATTAACAAAAGATAAACAAGAATAACTAACACAACTACTAAATGAATACAATCAATGATAAAGGAATGAGACGCATAAAATACACGTGATTAAGTTGAGTGTGGCTATGGCAGAGTCACGTTATCTTATGGAAAGCTAAACTTGTTTCTCTGAAACTAATAAGGTGAAGAACCATATGCATCAAACAAATAAATGAAAGATTATTTGTTATCAACTAGCATCAGCTAAATTATTCTAATGTAAATGAGAAAATCATATACTGATAACATGCAACAGTGCCGAGGTCTCTGGAGATGAAGCACTGAAGTGAAGGTTTGCTCTCCTGAGCTTAGCCTTGTTGCAGATGTCCGTTTGTCTTCGGCCTCTCTCTTCTGACCTCGGTCGGCCCGCGTGTGTCTCTGGCATGGAGACCTGGACGTGCTGCGTCTGTTAGCGTCTCGCCGGACGAAGACTCTGAGCGTAGTGTTTGTTAACGTCTCTTTCCTCATCAGAACGTGGTCGTATCTGGGAAGTTATTCTGATTCAAGGTTATTAAAAAAATAATGGTGTGCACCGATAAATCATTTAGAATAAACACTGCAATATTCCATAAAAAAATAAAAATTGTCCATTTTGATTTAATTGTGACTATATACTTGTACTTTAAATCATTTTAACATGCTTTAGTGTTTTTTGCAACTCTTGGAAATATGTTTTTATTTTCTTTATTTTACACATTGCTGAAAGTCATATTGTGACTGTGAAACACTTTTTGTGTCAAACCCTGTTCATTTTGACCACAGACGAAGCACTTTAATTTAGCAAACATAGACTAGCCTTTGCCTATATTAGACTGATTGATTGTACTGTACACACAGTCTAAACATTCACCTTACATACTCAAGACACATTTTGAAAAGGTGAACAGCATCGACACACATGCCACTCATGAAATGAAATGCTGAAAAGCAACGTTACAGAAGAGACTGTGTGAACAGAGCAAACACCTTATTCTGAGACACGAGTGATGACATCAGAACAAATTCTATCAAATAAAAGAAGAAACAATGTTTGAATCATTTCCCAACAAGTGCATTACAAGCATATCTATATTTACAATGCATTGGTGAGTGTGTGAAGTTACTGTAACTGAAGTGTCAGGTTTAAGAATGAAAATGTGCATGCTGTGATTTCGAAGCATTGCATCTCCATTTATTATGATTTATGAAGCATACAAAAAAACCCTACAATGATAATAAGTCATAAAATAAAAACACAATAAGGCATAGAATAAAAAGCTTCTGTGTGTCACTCGCTCTTCAAGCCTGATGTGTGTGACGCGAGTCTCCCTGATAGCAATAGACTCTGAGGGGGATCACAGAGGAAAACACCTGAAAAACAGCGCTGTGATTCGCTCGATACTGTCTGTCTGTTTTACTGACTGTAAATCTCTTCAGATGATTCAGTCCAAACGAACGCCAGTGGATTCAGGCCGTTTTGCAAACGCATTTGACCAATTCATAATTCAGGAACATAATTTAAGTGTCAAAAATAGGCTATATGCATGCAGCTCAGTTACACAGCTGTTAAACTGAATATATGAGGCGAAGCAAACCTTTTCCTTTAAATGTCCACGCCAAAAACAACACATTGTTCGTCACTATAGCAACAGGCCTCGCACCCCCTTGCGACGGGCATGACTGTCAAAATATGCTTTATTTGTCCATTTGCCTGTACCAGTAGCTTGACCGTTAATATATAATGTGTAGTTGTTAATGGCTTGTTTGTTTGCTGTTTTAATTATGAAATGCACCATTGTGGCAAGCCAAGTCAGCTCGTTAAACTTTGTAGATGAGTAAATGTTAAAGCATTATTTGGACGGGGTTTATTTGGGGATGGGCGATTACCATAAATTCGCATTTTAATGCAGTCCTGAGCGCAAATGTAGAAAATTTTCTCCCTTTTCAAGTAGTAATTGCAGGTGAAATTAAGCTAACATTATACCACTTGTTTAAATTGAACCTATTATGCAAAATTCATTTTTATTAAGTGCTTGAACACAGATGTGTTTCCACAGTATGTGTAAACAACCAGCCTATAATGGTAAAAATCCACCCAATACTTTTTTTATAATCCCCATCAATCATCAACTACATCTCTACAAACACGTGGTTCCAGATTTCCCCCCACTCTTATGTAAGAGTAGGGAAGCCCCGCCCATGACTGGTGACGATCTGCCCTTTTAGCATAGACCACGCCCTGAGTGAGTTCCATAAGCCCCGCCAACGACTGGTGACGATCTGCCCTATTAGCATAGACCCCGCCCTGAGTGAGTTCCATAAGCCCCGCCAACGACTGGTGACGATCTGCCCTTTTAGCATAGACTCCGCCCTGAGTGAGTTCCATAAGCCCCGCCAACGACTGGTGACGATCTGCCCTATTAGCATAGACCCCGCCCTGAGTGAGTTCCATAAGCCCCGCCAACGACTGGTGACGATCTGCCCTTTTAGCATAGACCCCGCCCTGGGTGCGTTCCATAAGCTCCGCCCACGACTGGTGACGATCTGCCCTATTAGCATAGACCCCGCCCTGAGTGAGTTCCATAAGCTCCGCCCACGACTGGTGACGATCTGCCCTATTAGCATAGACCCCGCCCTGAGTGAGTTCCATAAGCCCCGCCAACGACTGGTGACGAGCTGCCCTTTTAGCATAGACCCCGCCCTGAGTGAGTTCCATAAGCTCCGCCCACGACTGGTGATGATCTGCCCTATTAGCATAGACCCCGCCCTGAGTGAGTTCCATAAGCCCCGCCAACGACTGGTGACGAGCTGCCCTTTTAGCATAGACCCCGCCCTGAGTGAGTTCCATAAGCCCCGCCAACGACTGGTGACGATCTGCCCTTTTAGCATAGACCCCGCCCTGGGTGCGTTCCATAAGCTCCGCCCACGACTGGTGACGATCTGCCCTATTAGCATAGACCCCGCCCTGAGTGAGTTCCATAAGCTCCGCCCACGACTGGTGACGATCTGCCCTATTAGCATAGACCCCGCCCTGAGTGAGTTCCATAAGCCCCGCCAACGACTGGTGACGAGCTGCCCTTTTAGCATAGACCCCGCCCTGAGTGAGTTCCATAAGCTCCGCCCACGACTGGTGATGATCTGCCCTATTAGCATAGACCCTGCCCTGAGTGAGTTCCATAAGCCCCGCCCACGACTGGTGATGATCTGCCCTATTAGCATAGACCCTGCCCTGAGTCCACTATTTCTGTTTACTCGCTATATCAGCTAGAGATTTACAATGTCTGCGCCCAAAAAAACATTACAAATGTTCTGTTATTGGATGAACCAACGAACATAAGAGCCACTAAGGACACGAATGAAATGTCCCGAAGAAAACCGATAAAGTCTTATACATAGACCATATAGACCATAGTCGGCTGGATAAATGTTACATGCCTTCAGAAGAGAATACACAGTTAAACAAACAGGCTCTAGTTCACGATGATCATTCATACATTTGGGAGTCGCTCAAGCTGTCATCCGTCAGTCACATTTATTGTGATACAGTACGAACACAAATGCAATAGCATGTCATAAAGCAAGATGACAACATAAGTTATAACCGTAATTAAACTAAACTATACCTGTTCTCTCTTCATGCAGCAGATATTCTCTGGCTCATCTCACAACTGTTCCCACACCAACGGTTTATAGATTATCATGACAGAATATGCTAATCGATGACTGAAGATCGTTAACTCATAAATTCATCAACTATCCATTCAGAAACGTCCTGTCTCATTCTACATGTTGTCTCTTCTTCTTGAGTCTCTCCATCACTGTCCTGTTCGAACATAAAGGGCTGAACAGTTTCTGACATTTTCAGTGTGTGAGAGAACACCAGAGCACAAGCTCTTGAGGCTCCGCCCTCTTCTGGAAAGGGGGCGGGGAGTAGCAGCTCATTTGCATTTAAAGGGACACACAAAAGCGGCATGTTTTTGCTCACCCTCAAAAAAGTGGCAATTTTAACATGCTATAAAAATGATCTGTGGGGTATTTCGAGATGAAATTTCACATACACACTCTGGGGACACCAGAGACTTATTTTACATCTTGTAAAAAAGGGCAAAACAGTCAGTTTGTATCTGTCCAAAGCAAGCGAACAGTCACCAGGCGAAGACAATGCATTTCACCTCACATTTGATTCTGGACAATTCAGATGCTAATCAGACAAGAAAATGGCTCTGAGGTTTCTGCAGAAATCATGTAATGAATTGTTTGCCGTGGCATTGATGTCAAGCTGATGTTGAGTTGTTCTGCTGTGATTAGTTTGTAGAGGTGGATAGTGGTTCGGTTTCCCACTAAAACCAAAGCTCACCTTCCTGATAAATGCCACGGGTAATGAACCTTTGTTGCTTTCATATCTGTTGGGATTTAAAATATATGCTCTAATTAAGAAAAAATGCCACCAACACCGAACAGCACAATCATAGCTAATTAACCACTGAAGGCAATTCTGCCTTATTAATTTTTCACTTGAGTTTCTCAGTAACGGCACATGAGCTGTACTGGAGTTCAGGATGGGTGTGTGTTGCTTGAATCTCTCAAAGCCCGCGCTCTGTGTGTGTGTGTGTGTGTGTGTGTGTCTCCCTCATCCTTCACTCCGGCTCACCGATGAGCTGATGAGAGAATCAGGTGCACTGTAAAAAAATTCTGTTGTGATTTTACAGTAAATTACTGGCTACTAATTGCATTACTTTCACAGTCATTTACAGTAAGAAATTTAATGTAAATTACAGTAAAATTACATTTGTGTGCAGTGATTTCACAGTTAATGAGATCACATCATTACTGTAATTTCACAGTGCCTAACTGTATAAATACAGTTATCAGCTGTAACTTGTACAGTAATTTATTGTGTTTCAGCTGTAAAAGTAATGCAACTAGTAGCCAGTAATTAATTGTAAACTTACAATTGAATACAGTAATGCAATATGATGACAGAATAGTAAAAAAAAAAAAAAAAAAAATTAAACAATACTTTCCACAATTGTTTTATTTTTTACAATTGATACAACAATATCATAACAAACATGTTGCATTAAGCTGTAAGGACTACATGCCAAACTCTAACTTAACTGACATTATATGAATGTGCACAGGTGTCAGGTAACTCTGCAGGAAGGTAGATATCCAGCAACAGGAATGAGCACCCTTTACCCTAAGGTGTTTTAAAAATAGTCTTAATTTTATGGACTGAAAGACAGGAGTCACGATATAGAGTGTAATAGGATTATTAAAGGATTAGTTCACTTTAAAATGAAAATTTCCTGATAATTTACTCATCCCCATCTCATCCAAGATGTTCATGTCTTTCTTCACTGCTGCCCACTGTTTGTGTGCTTGTTTGAGCAGTTTTAAAGGATTAGTTCACTTCAAAATGAAAATTTCCTGATAATATACTCTCCCCCATCTCATCCAAGATGTTCATGTCTTTCTTCAGTGGAAAAGTTTGAGGAAAACATTCCAGGATTTTTCTCCACATAATGGACTTCAATGGCAACCAACGGTTGAAGGTCCAAGTCAATGCAGTTTCAAAGGAAGGGCTTCAGAGGCTCTGCACGATCCCACACGAGGAATAGGGTCTTATCTAGACAAACCATCGGACATTTTCAAAAAATAAACATTTATATACTTTTTAACCTAAATTGCTCATCTTGCGCTGCTCCACGACACGCCAGGTGATGGGGAGGTGCAGACAGGTACAGAGGTCTCCATGGCGGATCAGGAGTCCCACCCACGGGTGTGGAGTCCCACCCACGGGTGTATAGCCCCCCCCCCAAAAATTTTCTTGTGGGAATTCAGGGCTCCAGGAGGGCTGGAGCCGGCTCGAGGAGGGCTCCAAAGGTCAATCAGCCAGTGGTCCTGTGGCTCTGGCGTGGCGGCGGCCATCTTGGCCGGAGACAAGGGCTTCGTAGCGGCCAACCTTCTTGGTGGTTTGAGCTACGCGGCGGCCCTCCTTCTTGGCCGTCTGGGCTGAGGGACAGGCAGAACAACTTGGGAAGGCCCACTGGATGGATACGGGGAGGAAACTGGCTGTGGGTGAACTGACCAGGCCGCGTGTTTTTCTGAGGGGACCGGACGAGGAGGACACACATTCTCATGAACCTCTTCAAATTTCAAAATCAGAACAATTTAAAAACAGAATCAGATTAATTGACTCGACTAAGGAAACGGAACAGGCAGGTTCAAGATAGCGAATGGTGTCCTCGTCCAGGCCCATCAGAAAAAAACACGTTCAAAGGAGCATCTGGCCAGTTCACCAAACTAGACAGCTCAGCAAATTCCTCGACGTACCTCTCCAGCGGGCGACCGTCCTGCCGAAGCCCCCATAGGCGGTCCTCCGCTGAAGTTTGCTCCAGAGGGGATACGGGAGAAACCGGGATCAGGAAGATAACCATCCTTGTGGAAGTCCCTTGCAGTTTAGGTCCGTTCTTCTGTTACAAGTTGTGGGTGTGGCAGGGAAGAGTCAGAACAGGACTTCCAAAATAGACGGGTTTAATCAAACTATACCCAACCAACCAAACAAACATAACAACATCAAGAATGGACAAGGAGTGCAGGGAAGTGAGTCCAACATAAAGGGAGTGCAAACGATGAACGCCAGGTGCAGGGAATCCAGGGAGAGCAGGAAAGATGATGCGGGAGTGTGTTCAGGTGTGAGGCAGGGAGGATTCTGGGAAATGGAGTCCGGGACAGGCGTGGAATGTAACAGCTGGACGAAAATGAAGATTTGTAGTTAAAAGTATATAAGAATTGTTTTGTTTTTAAAAATTATCAATGGTTTGGGTTCAGAAGACTTTTATTTGTCGACTGGAGTCGTGTGGATTATTTTAATGCATTTTGGACCGTCAAAAATCTCTTTCAATGCTAAAGGTGGAGGCCTGAAATGAAATTTCTGTTTTGATGAAGAAAGAAACTCAGAAATCTTGGATGACCTGAGGAGGAGTAAATTATCAGCAAATTTTGATTTTTGGGTGAACTATTCCTTTAACAAGACGTAACTCAATGCCAGTAGAATTCCTAGACAATATAATGCAGAGGTCTTCAACCCTGCTCCTGGAACCCACTGTGCTGAAGCAGGTTGGAAATAAACTTTGCAGGACAGTGGGTCAGGAGCAGGGTTGAAGACCTCTGTATTAAGGTACTGGACACATCTAGGTTTGACCAGTAGTATACTAAATGACATTGGTAGGGCCCTATGATTTCAGCGATTATTCTTTAAAGTATGTCCTTAGGAGCTGTAGAACACACATGGCCTTGTCTGAAGCGTCAACATCATAACTAGCCAGGACTTCAGCGATCCCTGGATAACGGCTGAGTCCCTGGCAGAACTTAACAATTGTGCTGCCTTTGCTGTGGATGGCCTCTCTAAGCTTGCTGATGATAGAGACATCTGTGAGCAGCTTAAAGTGTGCGTAAAGGCATCTTCGTGAACACAGTAAGGGCCATTCATCTATAACCTTCTCAATGGTTGGCGCAGGTACCTGACTGAGGTACCTACGTTGCAGCATGTAAGTCTTTTCCATTAATGGCTCAGCTCTTTCTGCCCCTTCAAAGCCATCCTGTGAAAACATGCTGTGCAGGCGCATTTTCATCTCACCCAATGTAGCCTTGGTCTCGCCACTGGGTAGATCGGTAGGAGCCCATCTCACGCATCCATACTGATCCACTGGGCCTCTTGCCGTTGCCCCTCCTCCACTGCAGGCCCTCCTCTCCCTCCGTCGTCGTGCAAGAGTGTTATTTCTATTTTTGTACTCAACCCTTGTTTTAATTTGTTGAAGAAGGGACTGGCAGCCATCTCCAATAATATATCCTGTTTTGCCTATATCTGCAAAACATTTAGGAAACTCTCTAATGATGCCCTGAACTATACTGTGGCATGTTGCTCTACTAGGGTTAGGATCTTGTTCTAAGATCTGTTCTACCACTGCCTGTACTATGTTTTTTCTGTCTACTGGGAGCAGTCTTGACTGATTTAACAAATATTTTTGCATAGATGAAGGCATCCGTTCCCAATTTACTCTGAAGTCCACATGCCATGGCCTTCCAATATGTGGTGCAAAGCTTTCAGTGCATGAGGAGTGTGAGGATGGACCGCATGCGCTTCCCAAAGGGCTCTGAGATGAAGAGGGAGAGGGGACAGCCTCTAAATTTAACTGAATTACTGGAAGTCCTAAAAAAAGACAAGAATTACATCTTTCATAAAGTTGTCAGATTAAATTCTGAAGTAATCATATAATTACGTACTCAATATTGTCTGCTTGTTTGTCAATTGTGATCGTGCCCATAGCACCCTGCCGTGTAGATTTACCTTCATTTTTAAAGGCAGCCAACAATTTTCTGCACTGTATTGGACGCAATTTTGAACGGTTTCAATGTCTTTTTCTTCGACCAACTTAAGGTCTTCATTGTTTTCGACTCCCAGCTCCTCCAGAACTTCCAGCAAATATGCCAGTGTTTCATCTGAGAGGCTTGGTAAAATTGAGATCACTAAATCCTTAATGCCTTGATTCGTTTTCTGAAAGAAAAAAGGTAAAATTGTCTGTTTAGCTCAAATGAATCTGTAACACATTGCTCAATAAACCTCTGGAAAAGCATGATGAAGAGCAATTAGTAGCAAGTCAAACATCTCATAAATTGGAAGAGGATAGTAGTCAAGCATCGGATCGATTGCTCCGGCCTGATCGATTGCTCCTGTCTGCCTCCTTTTTGTCCTGCTGCGCTCGCGTGTGCTTTGCTTGCTTTTGAATCTTTGTTTGATATCATTCCCTGTTGTTTAAACTGCTAAATATAACTTACCCATCACCATATATTGTCTAATATTGCCTACCACATTAAATCTGACACCGCTAGCTTTTAATCTAAATCACTATCACGCGTTAGCATTTCGCTAGCCTGTTAGCTTGCCATCTCTGCACTCGGGTCTCTTGTTTTCTGAGTTCATTAAACAACTGTGGTGAGTTGGATTAGTAAATAGACTCCATCAAACAACTGTGGTAAGTTGGATTAATCAACAAATACGGTAAGCCATGTCTTCTTCTCCTGTCATTGTCACTTGCACTGCATGTTTCATGTTTAGTATATCTTTCTCCGTTGGCGAACAGGGCTTCACATGTGATAAATGTAAGGAAATAGTCAGGCTGACGGAGAAGATTTCAGAATTAGAGACACGCATCCAGACTTTATTTGAGAGTAGTGAGAATGTAACAGCTTTAGACACTGATTTGGATGCGAATAGCTTAGTGAACTCTGTACATTGTTCGGTTCCAGCTGTAGAGCCCGTGCAGCAGGACAACTGGGTGACGGTGAGACAACATAGTCACGGATCAAAAAACCACTCTTCCGTTCCGATTAGAACATCAAACAGGTTCTCCCCACTCAGTGACACACCCACTGAGAATCCTGTTGAAAGTGCCCTAGTTATTGGCGATTCTATTACACGGAACGTGAAAATAGAGACACCAGCCACCATAGTCACATGTTTACCGGGAGCCAGAGCGCCTGACATCAAAGCAAATTTAAAAGTGCTGGCTAATGCTAATCGTAAATTCTCTAAGATTATTATTCACGTGGGCACAAATGATGTTCGACTTCGCCAGTCGGAGATCACCAAAATTAACATTAAAGAGGTGTGTAAACTCGCAAGTACGATGGCAGATGACCTTTTTTGCTCTGGTCCCCTCCCCGTTAAAAGGAGTGATGAGATACTTAGCAGACTATCATCACTCAATGACTGGTTGTCTAAGTGGTGTTTGCAAACGCATTGGGATTGGCATTTAGAGACATTCTAAACTCTATTGGAGTAAGGCAACACGTGTCAGGACCCACTCATCGCCGTAATCATACGTTAGACCTAATACTGTCACATGGAATAAATGGTGATACCATTGAAATTCTGCAGCAGAGCGATGACATCTCAGATCATTACCTAGTATCATGTACACTTAATTTAGCAAAGGCTGCAAAGCCGTCCCCTCGCTTCAAATATGGCAGGACTATCACTGTGCGACTAAAGATGACTAAAGATTGATAATCTTCCTCATCAGTTTCATCTCCTCAGCATCCCAGATAGCCTAGAGGAACTCGATGTTGCAACAGAAACTATTGACTCTCTCTTTTCCAGCACTTTAGACACAGTTGCTCCCCGGCGCTTAAAGAAGATTAAAGAAAATAGTCCAATGCCGTGGTACAACGAGCACACCCGGGCCCTTAAAACAGCAGCCAGAAAAATGGAGCGCAGCTGGATGAAAACAAAACTGGAAGTTTTTCGCATTTCGTGGAAAGAGAGCATGATTGCATACAGAAAGGCTGTAAAAACTGCTAGACTTGCTTATTTCTCGACTCTCTTAGAAGAAAACAAACACAACCCTAGGTATTTATTCGATACAGTGGCTAAATTAACCAAAGATAAAGCTTCACCTTCTGATGTTTGTAAACAGCACAGCAGTAATGACTTTATGAACTTCCTTACTTGTAAGATTGATAATATTAGGAAAAAAATTATAACCATGCAGCCGTCTACTATAGTATCACATCAGACAGTGCATTGTAGTGTCACTGAGGAAAAATTACATTCATTCACTGCTATAGGAGAAGAAGAATTGGCTAAACTCATTAATTCATCTAAACCAACAACATGTATGCTCGACCCTATACCGACTAAACTACTAAAAGAGATGCTTCCAGAGGTCATAGATCCTCTTCTTAATATCATTAATTCATCCTTGACATTAGGATATGTACCGAAAACTTTTAAGTTGGCTATTATTAAACCACTTATTAAAAAACCGCAACTTGATCCTACAGAATTAGTCAATTACAGGCCAATCTCAAATCTACCCTTTCTGTCAAAAATACAAGAAAAGGCAGTGTCCTCACAATTATGCTCCTTTTTTAGAAAGAAATTGTATCTGTGAGGATTTCCAGTTAGGATTTAGACCGTATCATAGTACTGAGACTGCTCTCATTAGAGTTACAAATGATTTACTCTTATCATCCGATCGTGGTTGTATCTCTCTGTTAGTGTTACTCGATCTTAGCGCTGCATTCGATACTATCGACCACAACATTCTTTTGAATAGACTCGAAAATTATGTTGGCATTAGTGGAATTTCATTGGCATGGTTTAAATCATACTTATCTGACCGTTATCAGTTTGTAGCAGTAAATGAAGAGATGTCACACCGAACACAAGTTCAGTATGGCGTACCACAGGGCTCAGTGCTAGGACCGTTGCTTTTCACCCTGTACATGCTACCACTGGGAGATATTATTAGGAAGCATGGTGTTAATTTTCATTGTTATGCTGACGATACTCAGCTCTATATTTCTTCACGCCCTGACGAAACTTACCAATTCACAAGATTAACGGAATGCATAGCTGATATAAAAAATTGGATGACTTGTAATTTCCTGCAACTTAATTCAGAAAAAACTGAATTTTTAATCATTGGGCAAAAAAACTCCATAAGTAGTAACCTAGAATACTGTCTAACACTCGATGGCTGCTCTGTCAAGTCCTCGTCGTCAGTTAGGAACCTGGGTGTGCTCTTTGATACCAATCTCTCATTTGAAAGCCACGTTTCTAGCATCTGTAAAACTGCATTCTACCATCTTAAAAATATATCTAAATTACGGCACATGCTTTCAATGCAAAATGCTGAACAGTTAGTTCATGCGTTCATGACCTCAAGGCTAGATTATTGTAATGCTCTACTGGGTGGTTGCCCTGCTCGCTTAATAAATAAACTGCAGCTTGTCCAAAACGCAGCAGCTCGAGTTCTTACTAGAACCAGGAAGTATGACCATATTAGCCCGGTTCTGTCAACACTGCATTGGCTCCCTATTAAACATCGTATACATTTTAAAATCTTGCTGATTACTTACAAAGCACTAAATGGTTTAGCTCCCCAGTACTTGAGCGAGCTCTTAACGCATTATACTCCATCACGTCTATTGCGGCCAGTTGATAATACCTAGAATATCAAAATCAACTGCAGGCGGTCGATCCTTTTCCTATTTAGCACCTAAACTCTGGAACAGTCTTCCTAGCATTGTTCGGGAAGCAGACACACTCTGTCAGTTTAAATCTAGACTAAAAACACATCTCTTTACTATGGCATACACATAAAACATTTTTAATTTCTATTATTCAAATCAGTTAAATGATTGTTTTAGGCTGCATTAACTAGGTCAGCCGGAACCGGGAACACTTCCCATAACACCTGATGTACTCGTTACATCATAAGAAGAATGGCATCTACGCTAATGTTAGTCTCTCTGTTTATCCCGAGGTTTACTGTAGTCGGCCGGATCCGGGCCGTATCCAGACCAGATGGTGGACCTTAGCCTGGACATGACGAACGCATCCCTGAAGTGTCTACAGAGACCGTGTCAATTAAACTCCCCCCTGTAAATGCTGCATTGACACGACATCCTCATTAAACCCGTCCCCGGCGTGACGACTCCAATCTTTCGAATAATCCTACTGTAGGATTGAAAATAATCAAAGATATTTGATATTTGAAATTGAACAAAGACATTTGCTTCACTGTTTTCAACCCCCATCTTTCTTATCAGAAGGGCCATTTGGAATTCCTAAAGACAAAGAGATGCTGAAGGCCTGTAGGCCAAAATGTGTCACACCTTTAGTACAGTGGGGGAAGTTTGGTCTGATTGGTCAGTTTGAATGTCTCACATTAGGGTTTCAGTCACATGGTCAAGGAACAGATAAAAAGAAGATGTAACTGTTGCTCTGGCTCTTCTTTTATTCTCTGTCTCTCGTGATTCTCTGGCTCTCTCTCTTCTTGGGGGCCTTCTCTTTGGCTCTTCTCTTCTTTGCTCTCTTATTCTCTTTGTCTCTTTCTCTCTCTCCCTCTCTCTCTCTTTCTATCCCTCAGGTAACATTCTATTCATGCTGGGTACGATTAATGGTATAAGTTTTTATCATCTCATACATCTATTTTGTAACTATTTTAAGTGTAACCATAACCAGAAATTGTCATTAAATCCTTTCTATTACAAATGATGTGCTAACTAGTTTTGATTTGGTATTGATTTTGAAGTGCTACCTATTGCAATACAATATAGTCACATTCTAGCAACGCTCTCCCACATATTTTGCTATTGTAACTGCGCTTATTTCCGTCGTTGGTATAAGTTGCAGTGGGTGGTAAAGACGAGAAATGTACAGTTTTCTATCCTCTTGCTGATAACGTTTCTTTAGTCATTCGGCAACCCTGCAGCCTGAACCACTGTAGGCGACCCACCCTTACAGATGGTAAGGTCCATCCGTTAGCCC
Organism: Coreius guichenoti; assembly: GCA_039654105.1. Classification (NCBI taxonomy): domain Eukaryota; kingdom Metazoa; phylum Chordata; class Actinopteri; order Cypriniformes; family Gobionidae; genus Coreius; species Coreius guichenoti. The sequence continues at coordinate 255,733 of CM077189.1, read as the reverse complement.
AAAAACGGAATCTAACGGCTTGGTTGAAGGATTCTGCGTGTAAGCCTTTTCAGCATTTCTGTTGAATTCACTTATTTTATTAACATCTAATTTTAAATCTGACTCCATGAATAAAGTGATCTGACTCCAATTTTATGTGACTTCGTTCAATTTGTTACGTTCGTAATTTAACAGCTGATGATTCGTTGTGATTTAATTTGGATCGTTGATTTTTCTTAGTATCTCTTATTTTCAAATATTTCTTCATCAAGGGACCCGATATCACACAGAAACAGACGCGTCGCGAGTCGCGCGTTCACGGACACAAACTGGCCAGTTCTGATATTAGTCAGAGGATTGCAGAGTGAATATTTTACCTTGAAGTGGTCGCACCTGCTTACTCAACAAAAAGTGTAATTTGATTAATAGACACGAGAGCTGCAACTTGCTAATACAGTAATAGTCAGAAATCGGATTACCCTGCATGCTGCGCTCCATGCTTCAGTCATGGGGTCCTCGGTTTGATCTATTCTGGATCAAAAAAGATTTGCGGAAATAAAGGACTCCACATTGATCCATACTAGAATAATGATTTCAGAATAATACAAGATAAATCAAGATTAACATTTATTTTGGCCAGACAGAACTTACATAAAAATAATTAAACATGAATCCATGGTACACAAATTTCAGCATAAAAATATAAAATACAATAACAAAGTAATATGAAAATAGTTTCAAAGAGTCATTATATCTGGCACTGTACATACAGTGTGTGTGAGTGTGTGTGAGTGCCTCTCGGACACTGACACAGCACTGCATGGGGGCTCTGGCTACAGAATGTTCCCCAATGGCAGCTCTGCCACCCTTCCTTAAATACCCAGACCAGAACAAAAGGGTTGTAAATATCTGAAACACAAACACCTGGTTTCGGGGGAGAGGATCAGATATCTGAGGAGACCACTCAAAAGGAGAACAGAATTCTCATATGTTTCAATCTTTCTCATCCTACCAGTGACAGCAGTGAAGTTGAGACCATTTTACCAATCACACTGAGACCTTTAAAAAGATACCACACATGAAAGGGGAAAAACAATAGATTCACAAGATACATCATCTGTGGTATATTTGCATTCTGTGACTTGAATCAGAGGGAAGGGAGTCGGTGAGGGAGAGGGGGAGAAGGTTTGGGCAGGCCGATGTCCTACACTCTTTCTGTGAGATCTTCTCTCCAGATTAGTGAGTTTTATTGTTCTATTGCAGGGGGTTGGATCTTCAGCTTTTGTCTTAGCAGTAAAACCGATTCTTACACTACGAATATCTATTGATCTAATATGACTTCTGACCTGTAATGTTGCCAGAATCATAATCATACACTATTTGTTCGTCGGCCAGAGGAGAACTGGCACCCCGACTGAGCCTGGTTTCTCCCAAGGTTTTTTTCTCCATTCTGGCCCTGAAGGAGTTTTGGTTCCTTGCCACCGTCGCCTTTGGCTTTTGGCTTGCTCAGTTGGGGACACTTAAATTTCAACTATATTACTGATCCGCCCGCATTGACACTATATGATAATTGAACTGAGCTGATGACATCACCGTTTTCACCAGAGCGGCTGTACAGCCGAATCAAATTCTGTTGCATTATTTTCCTGTTACCACTGTGAAGCTGCTTTGAAACAATTGCCATTGTAAAAAGCGCTATATAAATAAAGGTGATTTGATTTGAAGCAAATGTTCTTGGTTAACACAAAGATGATCATCTTGAGCTACTCCTAATTCACAATAGACACCAATGTCTCTCAATTTAGCAAAGGTATGTTTCTCTGTAACAAAGTACACAGACTCATGTACGACAACCACCAGAATAATCCTTCCAGCATAAAGTTCATAATCATGCTTTTCAACCAAAACAAACATCCCCTTTCTGTACAATGTGCCTTTCACTGTGATTTCATTACATGCCACTGTAGACTGTGAATCAAAATTGTAACTGGCCACTGCCTCTCTAATCCTGTCACTGTAATCATCAACATAGAATTCTACACCCTTTTGTAACTGTACAACTGGAGGGAACATGGTGCCTGCACCTAGGTAAGCTTGCAGAAGTTGGTGTCTCTCTGCAAGAGTTTTGCAAAGATTTTTAAAATTGTGCAGTTTTCTGGCACACTTCTTGAAATAGCTGTGCTTGCTTTCGAATCTCAAAGTCCAGAGGCGAATTAGTGGCCCAAAGTGGTGTATAAGGTCAGGGTAATGACACATGTAGTGATGCTTAGGTCGTAAGGGATTATCAGGGAAGAGCTTTTGCCTGGTGCAAATGTACTTTTTCGATTAAAACTTTGAGATATGCAACCTGCCCTGTTGTTACAGCTGGTGCACAGACGAGCTCCACTATCTCTCTCAGTTGCAAAATCAGTTGCCATACCTCATTTCTACATGGATCTTTAATCCTGTCACCAATCAAGAGAGGTAGCAAACTAAGAAAACACCAATTCTCAACAGCATGTCCACTTAACCGCTCACTTCCAGGGGAGAGGTCTCCTGGTTTGTCATATGCATCACTTCCTTTGTATTTGAACTGATTTTTGCATTGATTCAATTGCAAGTATGTAAAATGCTTCTCCTCAACTAAACGACCAACAAACAAAGCAAGGTCATAAGAAACAACACCCTCAAATAGATCGTGTCCTAGACATGGTGGGAGCCCAGGCTGGCAATCATGGAAATGTGCAAGTTTGTTAAAAGGACAGTCCCCCTTGATACCAAATACAGAGCCAACAGCAGCACAGTCTAAATCTTGCACATGACTTTTATATGACTGCACAGTTCTTGCAGTACCACACAGGTTTGGCTCATTCACAAATGTGGTTTTGTTTATCTCACAATATCGGCAGAAATAATACTGCACAACTTAAGTTTTCCAAAGAAAAACCCTATGCAGTGGGATCCCAAATTATCTCCTGAAATGGCAACAAGAGTCTCTTTCACAATTTTACCATTGGGCATTGAAATACCAGTTTCCTCTAGAAATTTAAGATCCTTAATCAATGGCTCAAAAACTTTGTTTATACCAAAGTATTTGAAGTCATATTTCCTACAAATAAGCACAAGTTGCATGTGATCTGTAGTGGATCTATTGTGTGGCAAAATATCAGTCAGAGTACAGTAGACCGCTAAAACCTTGTGTTTTTTCGTTTTCAGGAGTGGGTGGTTGAGAACGTGTGTAAGCATGTTGTTCTTGCACAGATCTCCTTTTGAACAGTGCAGCCAATGTTTTCTTTATTTTCAGGTATATACTGGGCAAAACGCTCTTTGCCATTTTCATCATTGCCTAAAAACAATGGCACAGGTTCAACATAGTCAAAATGACTTTTAAAAACAGACTTTCTTTTATGGTCTGTATTCAACAGCTCCCTGTTATAAAACCTCAGAAGATCATCTCTACGCATTTCCTCAATGATGTTGCTAACAATAGCCTCTGAAATTTCGAGTGCCTTCAGTTTCTCACTCAGGATCTTAAGTGCATGTGACAGACCAATTTCATGGGCATTCTGAAAGTCCTCAATTATTTTTGTTATAGTACTTGCTGGTAACAACAATTTTGCTTGTAATTTCAAGTACAGAAGTGTAATATTTTGCAGGAACAACGATTCATTGACAGCAAATGGCTCTTCACATTCAAATCTTTCTTCATCAGGTGTCTCTAAACAAGGTTGATTAGAAATGCAAAACTCCTCAGTGGGACCAGATACAGTTGCCAAAGAATCATCAAGATCTTCAACATGTTTGTGTTTCCTTGAAATATGAGCTGCTAAACTAGACTCGACTGTAAAGCTAGAACTACACTCTCTGAATGGGCATTTAATTTCGAGTCCTTCTCTTATGTGTGACTTTAAATGCTTAATGAGGGAAGTTAAGCTGTTACACACAATTTCACAAGATTGAGCCACACACTTTAACGGAGAGTCAAATTGCGATTCTTTATGATCTCTATACATATGTGCTTTCAGAACGCTATCTTTACGGTACATGCGAGTACATTGAGAAATGCCACACTGATATCTGTAATTTGGAGTATTACTGTGGAGCTTTGTGTGCTGGATAAACTGGACAACAGTCTCAGACACACTGACTGCTCACACTGACTGAATTTACAGTGAAACATAGCAAACTGAAAGGGTGAGGAAAACAGAATAAAATAAATAGAAGATACCAAAGAAAAAAAAGGATATAGTAAAAATTTACATTAAGTAGCCTATATTTGAAGTGACATTACAGAAAATGGTGAATAATATCTCAGAAATTATATTTTCATGGCGTACGTGCGTCGTCTTTGAATTTAAGTTCACAGGAATGAATCAAAATGGGTGATGACCAACTGCGTTTTTTCAGATATCCTAGCTATACGAAGATCAACGGGGAGAATAAACACATTTTTAAAACGCAAATAATAAAAGTACAAAGACGGAATAATAGTCCATTTTACCTATTAAGTGCAAGTTACAGTCAAGGATCTCTCAGAAATTATCTTTTCGTGGCGTGCGTCGTCTTTGTTCACAGGAATGAATCAAAACGGATGATGAACAACTGAGTTTTTTTTTTCCAGATATACGAAAGTCGACGGGGAGAATACAATATTTTTTTAAAACGCAAATAATAAATGTACACAGACAGAAATACTCAATTTTACCTCTAAAGCAACTGAAGTAAAGTTACAGTCAACACGGTAAACAATATCTCAGCAATTCTTCTCGTGTGTGTAGTCAGTTCACAGGAATAATGCAAAATGGATGACCAATGGTGCATGTCGAGCTAATACCCTGCGACATCCCGCTCATTCTTCAAACTAGCCCTGAAATAGTGATGAGAATTACGATTCATCCCAGAGACTATATTTTGTTTTTGTAAGAATCGGTTTTACTGCTAAGACAAAAGCTGAAGATCCAACCCCCTGCAATAGAACAATAAAACTCACTAATCTGGAGAGAAGATCTCACAGAAAGAGTGTAGGACATCGGCCTGCCCAAACCTTCTCCCCCTCTCCCTCACCGACTCCCTTCCCTCTGATTCAAGTCACAGAATGCAAATATACCACAGATGATGTATCTTGTTAATCTATTGTTTTTCCCCTTTCATGTGTGGTATCTTTTTAAAGGTCTCAGTGTGATTGGTAAAATGGTCTCAACTTCACTGCTGTCACTGGTAGGATGAGAAAGATTGAAACATATGAGAATTCTGTTCTCCTTTTGAGTAGTCTCAGAAGATATCTGATCCTCTCCCCCGAAACCAGGTGTTTGTGTTTCAGATATTTACAACCCTTTTGTTCTGGTCTGGGTATTTAAGGAAGGGTGGCAGAGCTGCCATTGGGGAACATTCTGTAGCCAGAGCCCCCATGCAGTGCTGTGTCAGTGTCCGAGAGGCACTCACACACACTCACACACACTGTATGTACAGTGCCAGATATAATGACTCTTTGGAACTATTATCATGTTACTTTGTAATTGTATTTTATATTTTTATGCTGAAAGTTGTGTACCATGGATTCGTGTTTAATTATTTTTATGTAAGTTCTGTCTGGCCAAAATAAATGTTAATCTTGATTTATCTTGTATTATTCTGAAATCATTATTCTAGTATGGATCAATGTGGAGTCCTTTATTTCCGCAAATCTTTTTTGATCCAGAATAGATCAAACCGAGGACCCCATGACTGAAGCATGGAGCGCAGCATGCAGGGTAATCCGATTTCTGACTATTACTGTATTAGCAAGTTGCAGCTCTCGTGTCTATTAATCAAATTACACTTTTTGTTGAGTAAGCAGGTGCGACCACTTCAAGGTAAAATATTCACTCTGCAATCCTCTGACTAATATCAGAACTGGCCAGTTTGTGTCCGTGAACGCGCGACTCGCGACGCGTCTGTTTCTGTGTGATATCGGGTCCCTTGATGAAGAAATATTTGAAAATAAGAGATACTAAGAAAAATCAACGATCCAAATTAAATCACAACGAATCATCAGCTGTTAAATTACAAACGTAACAAATTGAACGAAGTCACATAAAATTGGAGTCAGATCACTTTATTCATGGAGTCAGATTTAAAATTAGATGTTAATAAATTAAGTGAATTTAACAGAAATGCTGAAAAGGCTTACACACAGAATCCTTCAACCAAGCCATTAGATTCCGTTTTTGGGCTAACGGATGGACCTTACATTTTCGTTCACCAAAAAAATTGTTCAAGATTTATTCACCTCTCTCCAAAGACTTCATAAATTTTGATTTCGTTCACTTAAAAGAACTGCACAAAACACAGATTCATTCAAAAAACGATTTGCAAGCTGTCCTAGAACAACACTTGGTCACAAAAACATAATTCATAACAACTGCTGTAAAGCACTTTTTTTTAAAAAAGAAAAAAAAAGAGAAAAAGTTTTAAAGTCATTTTTCGGCTGCTTTCATGCCAATGTCAGGGATTTTCAACCACTATGAAACGCTAACTTGCTAGCTAGCCATGCAGCTTTCTAACACCACATAGCCTACCTTGATATTCCATAACTGCTTAGAAAGCCATAATTGTTTTAACTATAGGCACATTTTATTTACCTCGTAGCCTACCTTAATCCCATCAGATATCGTCAGTGCCAAGAATACCTTCCTGCATCGTCAGCGCTTGAGAACTGTGGAGAGCTGTTGTGAGAAGAGCTGGATGAAAGAGAGCATATGTCAGCCTTCAAGTATGGACTTTTCGCTGTTGTAACGTTATAAAATAATTTCAAATAGGTTAAACGATTACAATACTTTTATTCTGAAGAGAGAGCAGTTTCTTACACGGATCCACGAAAATGACTAGAAATGGCGTATTCTGCTGCCAGGCCAGTGGATTGCGATGTCACTTAGTAAAGAAACACCACGTGCCTATAGACTGCATGTGCATGGCGTCACCGTTATCACAAATTCATGTTTGTGTTGTTTACATAGGGACGATAATGGTATCATTTACAAAAATGTGCACTTTAACCCACTGAGGTCGATGATTGCACCGGTGCGACCAACTCACTTTTTTTCTTATCAGTGCGAAAGAGACTTTGGTCATTCAGGTAAGTGTTATATATCATTATAATCTGTTAAGTTTCTACTTTTATTTGTGTACACTTACAATAAAAACAAAATGTTGTGATTTTTGCAAAATAAAGAAAACAAACATGATGCAGCCTCTTTCTCAAGGAAGGTCATTCTGATCTTCTTCATAAAATGAACTGTAACTTAGTGAATACTTGTCACACAAACATGAGACATATGGCTAAAGAAATGTTGAAATTTCAGGTTTTAAATAATGTAAATCAAATCGAAAACAAATATTCTCTGTTTATGTAATCTGTTTGGAAAGAGAGAGATGTCAGTCGTTCGTGGGCGCCTTCATTATCTGCTAATGCGGCCACGCCCACGGAGCGAAGGCTAATTCTGAGTACTCCCCGCCCGCATCAACTCGAAAAAACACATCTAGTTTAGTGCATGTACTTTACATCATTTTGAGATGCGGTGAGGAATAATCCTGGAATAATTTACCTCAGAAGAAAACAGCAGCGGATTCAGCTGATGATTGTGAGGTAAGTTTATTCTGCTAGTGTCCGTTTAGACCGTTTAGTCCGTAAGACCGTTTAAATATGAATCCTGCTGCAACATCAAATGTCATAGACATAAGACTGTTTAGACGAGATTTCTTTGGCCTGTTTTGGACAGATTATGAAGTGTTTACTGTAAAATAGCCTAGTGTCACATCAATAAAGCTTTTGTTCACAAATTTCTGCTCAGATGCTATAGATACAGTACCAGTCAAACGTTTGGACACATTACTATTCGAATTAATGTTTTTGAAAACTCTCTTATGCTCATGCATTTATTTGACCAAAAATACAGAACAAATCCATTTAAAATAATGGTTTTCTATTTTAATATACTGTAAAATATAATTTATTTCTGTGATGCAAAGCTGAATTTTCATCAGCCATTACTTCATTTATTCATCCAAGAATCCTGAAAAAAAGGTATCACAGGTTCTAAAAAATATTAAGAAGCACAGCAGTTTCCAACATTGATAATAAATCAGCATATAAGAATGATTTCTGAAGGATCATGTGACACTGAAGACTGGAGTAATGGCTGATGAAAATTCAGTTTTACATCACAGAAATAAATTATATTTTAAAGTATATTAAAATAGAAAACTGTTATTTTAAATTGCAAAAATATTTCACAATATTAATGTTTTTTTCTGTATTTTTGATCTGTATGCTTGATGAGCATGAGACTTCTTCAAAAACATTAAAAATAGTAATGTGTCCATCTTTTGACAGGTACTGTATATAATTTAAAATATAATAGGCCTATACAAAATTTTGTTTACGTGCTGTGCAATATCAGCAATAATGTTTCTGTTCAGAGTGGACATTATATTAAGGTTAATACAATAGTTGATCCTGTTATCAGTATCCTCACAGATTTTTTTTTTTCTCACATATTTGAGAATCATAGTGACCTGATCCTGGCCCACATTGGACATTCTGCCTTCGGGTCTCACTTTATATTGTTGACTACATTCTGAATAAACTACAAACAATATATTTCTTTTTATATTTCTTTTGTCCTGTTTGCCCTCATTTTCTTGTAGTTCCCTCTCATACCGGACTCATTCATTATGCGGCTCATTATGAGGTTCTTTTGTCCTCTCAGGTGTAAATCACAGCATTATTCATGATCGTTCACGCCTCTTCGCATACGAGCTTTGTAAACAAAAAGTGTCTTACAAAATTTAAATCAATATATTGTTTTATGTGAATGAGTAGGCACAATGATTCTCACATCAGTTTGAAGCAAAAACTCTAGGCAACAACACCCATTAGTCAAAAGTCTTGTGGACACATATCTATTATGTTTTGTGGCCTTAATTCAGTGTGTCAGCCTCGAAGAGATGGAAAAATGCACAGGATCCAAAAGCGAGTCAATAGTGTTTATTACTCTCAAAACAGGCGAGCAGGACTGCAGGGCTGTGATGCAGGGACGCAATGGGCAAACTCCACGGTGACGAAAACTCCAGGACAGGAAACCGGCAGAACTCCCAGGAGAACGAAACACACACAGGAACACAGGAAAGCCTGCAACGATCTGACAACACAGGTGAGTGAGTGAGATGTATAAATAGGGAGGAATAATCAGGTGCAGCTGGTGGTGATGATCAGAGCTGCAATCAGTGACCACGCCTCTAACACAACCACACACACACAGAGAGAGAATGAGAACCGTGAAGAACCGTGACAGTACCCCTCCCCCTAGGAGCGCCTCCTGGCGCTCCCAGCAGAACTTACCTGTCGATTGTAATCATCGATCAGAGAGTGATCCAGTATGTCACAGAGAGGAATGTTCCTGGATGAAAGCCACACTTTGACCCACGACGTAGACGGGAGGCTTCAACCGGTGGCGATCGGCTTGAGCCTTGGTGCGTGCTCCCACCTGGAGCAGAGTCTCACGGGCTCTGCTCCATGTGTGGCGACACCTCTGGACGAAGGCGTGAGTGGAGGGGACCGCAACTTCGGATTCCAGACTGGGAAAAATAGGTGGCTGGAAACCTAAACTACATTTAAACGGAGAGAGGCCCGTTGATGACACTGGTAACGAGTTATGTGCATACTCAACCCATGAGAGTTGCTGACTCCAGGAGGAAGGATTCTTGGATACCAAACATTGCAACACTCTCTCCAGGTCTTGGTTGGCCCGCTCGGTTAGGCCATTGCTCTGGGGATGGAAACCCGAAGACAGACTGACCGTCGCCCCCAGTAACTTACAAAACTCACGCCAAAATTTGGACACAAATTGGGGCCCCCTGTCGGAAACCACATCCAACGGAAAGCCATGTAAACGAAAGACGTGATCTACGACAGCCACAGCTGTCTCCTTGGTAGAAGGTAATTTAGGCAAGGGAATAAAATGAGCCATCTTTGAGAACCGGTCCACGACAGTCAAAACAACAGTCTTGCCCTGGGAGGGCGGGAGGGCGGTGATAAAATCTAGCGCAATGTGGGACCAGGGTCTCGAAGGGACAGACAGCGGTTGGAGTAACCCATCAGGGAGACGATTGGAAGTCTTACCTATGGCACAAACCGAACAGGCCAAAACAAAATCCCGATTAACTCCTGTATGACAAGCTACATTGGAACAATGACGCGACCGTGCAACGTCAGACCATAGTCTCTCGGGTACAAATAATCAACTTGGTGGCTCGCCGGGCGGAGGCGTTACCCTTTCTAAGGCCGATTTGACCTTCGACTCGATCTCCCATGTGAGTGTGGAAACAATGAGTCTCTCAGGTAAAATGCACTCGGGAGTGGACGGACATTCGGAGCGGTCAAAAACACGAGATAAAGCATTGGGCTTGATGTTTTTAGAGCCCGGGCGGTACGAGAGGGAAAAATCTAAACGTCCGAAAAAAAGAGACCACCGAGCCTGCCTGGAGTTGAGTCTTTTAGCAGATCTGATGTATTCCAAATTCTTATGATCGGTCCAAACGATAAAAGGTACCCCCGACCCTTCTAGCCAATGACGCCACTCCTCCAAAGCTAGTTTGACTGCCAACAACTCTCTGTTACCAATGTCGTAGTTGTGTTTGGCTAGCGACAGACAATGGGAATAAAATGCGCACGGATGCATCTTGTCATCCGAGGAAGAGCGCTGAGAGAGAACCGCACCTACCCCCACCTCTGACGCATCGACCTCCACCACGAACTGACGTGAAGGATCAGGGGCAATAAGAATGGGACCCGAAACAAAGCGGCTCTTAAGTTTGGTAAATGCAGCTTCGGCTACACCAGACCACCTGAACGTTGTTCGGGAGGAGGTCAGTGTCGTCAGAGGAGCGGCTAGTTGGCTGAAATTACGAATAAAACGTCGGTAAAAATTGGCTAATCCCAGAAACCTCTGTAGGGCTTTACGGGAATCTGGACTTGGCCAATCTACCACAGCCTTAACCTTGTCGGGATCCATGAGCATTCCCTCGGATGAGATGATATACCCTAGGAATGGAACAGACTGTGCGTGAAATGCGCATTTCTCCACCTTGACAAAAAGCCCATTCTCTAGCAACCTCTTATGCGCACCAAATGATAAGCATTACGTAAGTCCAGTTTTGTGAATACGGATGCTCCCTGCAACCTCTCAAAGGAGGACCTCAAGAAGAGGAAAGGCGGATGAACCCAGAAGCTAGATAATCAGAAATATATTTCTCCATGGCCTCCCTTTCTGGAGCAGAAAGTGAGTATAACTTGCCCTTAGGCGGAGACGTACCTGGCAGTAACTCTATAGCACAATCATAGGGACGATGGTAGAGAAGCAGCCCGGGACTTACTGAACACTTCCTTCAGGTCGAGATACTCCTGGGGCACGTTTGACAAATCCTGCAACACCGAACTAGACACAGACGGACAAGCAGAGACAAGACAAGAGGCATAACACTGATTGCTCCAGGCAGAGATGGAGTTAAGTCCCCAGTCGACCCTAGGGTTATGCTTCACCAGCCGGGGTGACCGAGGACGATAAGAACCAGTGGAGAGTCAGTAATCAGGAAGTCAGTCCCCTCAGTGTGGTTCCCAGATGTGACCAGAGTAAGAGAGTCAGTGGAGTGTGTAATGGCTGGCAGTATCTGTCCGTTGAGAGCGTGAACAGTGATGGAGTGGTGAAGGGGAACAATGGGGATCTTGAGACGAACAGCCAATGAATAATCCAAAAAATTACCTTCCGCCCCCGGAGTCCACCAGGGCCTGGCAGTTGTGAGTACTGTTTGCCCATTGCAGTCTTACCGGAAGGAGTGTAGTGGACGAGGATTTCCCCAACGTGGACCTACCCGACAGTAACCTCCTTTCTACTGTCGGGCTTGATCTTTTTTTTGATCTCTTTTACTTGATCCTTAACTGTGGTGTGGCGGGGCATTTCCTCAACAACTGCCCCGCCACACCACAGTAGAGGCAGAGTCCCCTTGATCGCCGACGTTCTCTCTCCTCCCGGGAAAGCCGAGCTCGACCCACCTGCATGGGCTCATGATCGACTGGTGGGCTGACCGTGTTCTCCCCGGCAAACTCGTGAAACTCCACGACCCGTCTTGTTCGTGAGCGTTGATCATGTAGCTGTAATTGCGCATCCACGCGCAGAGCCAACTCCATAAGTCCGTTAAGATTCCTGGGTAACTCAAGGGTGTAGATCTCTCTCTGAACACGGTCAGCCAGCCCATGCAGGAACATGTCCCACTGCGCCTCCTCGTTCCACTTGCACTCCGCAGCCAAAGTTCGAAACTCTATCATGTAGTCGGAGACGGGTCGGTTGTTCTGACGCAGATCCGCGAGCCTCTGGGCCACCTTGCGACCCGCTACCGCGCGATCAAAGACCCGTCTCATCTCTTCTGTGAGTGCCAGGAACGAGGAGCAACAAGGATGGTTATTCTCCCACACCGCCATTCCCCAAAGAGCTGCACGTCCCGACAGCAAAGTCATCCCCAACGCCACCTTCGATGCCTCTGTTGCAAACGTTAAGGGTTGTAATGAAAAAGAACACTGAGCATCTGGTCAGAAAAGATCTGCAAAGGTCGGGCTCAGCCGAATACCTCTCCGGCGTTGGGATGCGTGGCTCTTGATTGCTGGTGATGATAGCTGGATTGGGGGAAACGGATGGCGGGGTTGGCGCAGTGGGAGATCTCAGCTGTTGAATCTGGGTGGTGAGCTCGGACACCTGCGTCACTAACGCTTGCACGGCCTGCGCTGTAGCTACCGCTTGTTCATCCTGTCAGTCCATACGCTGGTTACTGGTGGTTAAATATTCCTGTAACTCGGCAACTCTCGCTGGATCCATTGTTGGGTCAGATCGTTCTGTCAGCCTCGCAGAGATGGAAAAATGCACAGGATCCAAAAGCGAGTCAATAGTGTTTATTACTCTCAAAACACACAAAGGAAGATCGTACAGGAAGTCCAGAGTCTCAGGGAAACAGACAAAGTCCAAGGCAGGAAGGGAAAGCAGGCGAGCAGGACCGCAGGGCTGTGACGCAGGGACGAAATGGGCAAACTCCACGGCGACGAAAACTCCAGGACAGGAAACCGGCAGAACTCCCAGGAGAACCACACCCACACCCCCACACACACACACCCCCACACCCCCACACCCCCACACACACACACACACACACACACACACACACACACACACACACACACACACACACACACACACACACACACACACACACACACACACACACCCACACCCCCACACACACACACACACACACACACACACACACACATACACACACATACATACACACACACACACACACACACACACACACACACACACACACAGACACACACACACACACACACACACACACACACAGGAACACAGGAAAGCCTGCAACGATCTGACAACACAGGTGAGTGAGTTAGATGTATAAATAGGGAGGAATAATCAGGTGCAGCTGGTGGTGATGATCAGAGCTGCAATCAGTGACCATGCCTCTAACACAACCACACACACACAGAGAGAGAATGAGTCAATGAATCTAAGAACCGTGACACAGTGACTTACTTTTTTTTTTTTTTAAACCATGCATAAATGTTATTCTCTCAAAAATACAAGCATGTACATACATATTGCTCACATATTATGGTAGCCCAGTTTGTGCTGAATAATGACAATTTTGCCATTAATATGTTTATAAGCAACTGAAAAAAGCACAAATGTCAGAGCATATCAAAACTTCTAAAGGGCCCCAAAACTGTGCAGACCTGGAGGGTTAGGGTTTAGGGTTAGGTAAATCTTGTGGCTTGAGGCTCTTTCAGGCCCCCAAAACACTGCTGTCATGTAAATGAACGGCCAAAACCAGTTTTCAGTTTTTAGCTGAAAATGGTGTTGTGTAAACGGACCCTCAGACATCAGTGCCACCGTGAAATACGAGTGTTAGTGGCGGTTAGCGGTGACCACGAACACAGAGGATTACTATTTTTCTCATCGTTTTTTCCATATTCATTTAAAAATTTGGTTCAAGACTTCAAATGATAATGAGTTCTAAGCTTTGGACCAAACCAGCCAGCTCTGAGATAAATGAAAACACTGAACCATGTGATGAAGCAAAAGGGTATTTGAACATCATTAAAAAAAGACGAGGTAAAGGTGTTTACTCAGGGTCTGTCATTTACCCGGGAACATGTCTCTGGTTCAGAAAAGCCACAAAACCATGTCAGGGTCAGAATTCAAAACTGTATCTTGCATAAAGTAAATGAAGCCACTGCATCCTTGAGACCATTGAGATTGTATTTGTGTGTGATGTTTTTTCATTACAGTTAAGCACATCTTTTGTTAATTATCATTACTTTCAATGTTCATTTTCATTTCTGTAATACAGTGTTTACTATATTGCAATAAAATGACTGTAATTGGTCTATTGCAGTACAACAACCATGATTTATGAATATTTATAATGTAAATAATATTTATAACACAACCTACAACCCTCCAGGTCACCATCCTAACTCCCCAATGGAGAATAAACAATTTCTATGTCAGAAAATAATTTAGCAAGCCTCAGCTGATCTCCATTCAAGCTCATTAGACTTTTAAAAGTTCTCCATCACCATCAGAAAACTAAACACAATAACTGAGCCTTGGAACAGCAAACAAACTTCGGCAACTCGTTTGCAAAGCTAGGTTAAGCTTATGCTAAACAGATGCATCTTCAGAGGCTCGGAAGCGAACCCTTCCCACCTTCTGACAGGCGAGTGACAGCTATTTAAATGCGAGCTGTCATTAATAAACACGAGCCTCGCGACACCTGCTTTAATGACAGCGCTGGCCTGTCCTCGGCCCTCGTGTCTGTGATGTTCAGAGGATGGGAGGAGCAGCACAACAACAACAACAACATCAGAAGAGTCTGGAGCTCTGGAGGACGGCTATGGGTTACAGAGGCAGAGAACACCTCAGGGTCTCCTCGCATTAAATCATCTCTTGCCAATGTGACGCATATAATGTTCAAAGATAGAATTTTGTTCATATTTTTATGTCATGCCTGCCTAACAATATGTTTGAGTATGTAAATGGCACTGGGTGATTTGTTCCATTCGTTTCAAATGTTTATAAATGGAACAAGTGTTTGGTTGATCATTGGAAAGATTGTAATTAATTATCAAGCATAATCATAATCAATAAAGATATCATAATGTAGTACGGCCTTTGTGAAAAACAGGTTTGCATATATTCAATTATACACAAGCCATACAGAAATTTCCCTCAGAGACTGTCAATAATAAAATCCCTGATATTCTCACGGTGAAGTTCTTTACTGTTAAGCCGAGTTCACACTGACCGATGGATCAGCGACAGGAGGTGTCACATTGACCAATGGATCGGCGACAGGGGCTTTCACACTGACCAATGGATCGGCGACAGGAGGTGTCACACTGACCAATGGATCGGCGACAGGGGCTTTCACACTGACCGATGGATCGGCGACAGGGGCTTTCACACTGACCAATGGATCAGCGACAGGAGGTGTCACATTGACCAATGGATCGGCGACAGGGGCTTTCACACTGACCAATGGATCGGCGACAGGGGCTTTCACACTGACCAATGGATCAGCGACAGGAGGTTTCACACTGACCAATGGATCGGCGACAGGGGCTTTCACACTGACCGATGGATCGGCGACAGGAGGTTTCACACTGACCGATGGATCGGCGACAGGGGCTTTCACACTGACCGATGGATCGGCGACAGGAGGTTTCACACTGACCGATGGATCGGCGACAGGAGGTTTCACACTGACCGATGGATCGGCGACAGGGGCTTTCACACTGATCGATGGATCGGCGACAGGAGGTTTCACACTGACCGATGGATCGGCGACAGGAGGTTTCACACTGACCGATGGATCGGCGACAGGGGCTTTCACACTGACCGATGGATCGGCGACAGGAGGTTTCACACTGACCGATGGATCGGCGACAGGAGGTGTCACACTGACCGATGGATTGGCGACAGGAGGTTTCACACTGACCGATGGATCGGCGACAGGAGGTTTTACACTGACAAATGGATCGGCGACAGGGGCTTTCACACTGATCGATGGATCAGCGACAGGAGGTTTCACACTGACCGATGGATCGGCGACAGGGGCTTTCACACTGACCGATGGATCGGCGACAGGAGGTTTCACACTGACCGATGGATCGGCGACAGGAGGTTTCACACTGACCGATGGATCGGCGACAGGAGGTTTCACACTGACCGATGGATCGGCGACAGGGGCTTTCACACTGACCGATGGATCGGCGACAGGGGCTTTCACACTGACCGATGGATCGGCGACAGGAGGTTTCACACTGACCGATGGATCGGCGACAGGGGCTTTCACACTGACGGATGTATCGGCGACAGGAGGTTTCACACTGACCGATGGATCGGCGACAGGAGGTTTCACACTGACGGATGGATCGGCGACAGGAGGTGTCACACTGACCGATGGATCGGCGACAGGGGCTTTCACACTGACCGATGGATCGGCGACAGGAGGTGTCACACTGACCGATGGATCGGCGACAGGGGCTTTCACACTGACCGATGGATCGGCGACAGGAGGTGTCACACTGACCGATGGATCGGCAACAGGAGGTTTCACACTGACCAATGGATCGGCGACAGGAGGTTTCACACTGACCGATGGATCGGCGACAGGAGGTTTCACACTGACCGATGGATCGGCGACAGGAGGTTTCACACTGACAGATGGATCGGCGACAACGGCTTTCACACCGCATGACTGTACAAGAGGAAGAATCGCCGACAACTCTGTCTTGTCCGCAAAATACATTTCACAAGCAAACACACGAGATGTGACGAGGAAACAATGCGAGATCACGCGAGTTCTCGCACAAGACTGGAATTGTTATTAAAAATTATAGCACGCAAGAAGCTTGCGATCCAGATTGTCTGTGTGCTGATTTGCAGCAAAAAAAGGAGAAAAAGAAAAAAAATATGGAGGAGGAAATGGTTGGGGAGACGCAGAGAGCAAGGACTGTGTTCTGCAAAGAGAGTTGGAGGTAAATAAATCATTTTGCAATGTGCTGCTGTTGCGACTGGACAAGCAAATGTTTGTGCTTTGTTTCTGTTTGATATAATTGTAAATATATCTATTAAAATACTGATATTCTGGTCTATAACTCCTCCCTGCTTCCCCGCTTCCCTGTATCCTGCTCTCTCATTGGCTGGAGGTCATCACCGATGTTATTTTCAGTCAGAACACATTTTACACAGCAGGATTTTGAATCGCCGACAGGTCCAGATATTTAGCATGTCAAATATCTCACGGATCGAGATTGAGTCTTTGATAATTCTCACTGCGTGATTGTCACTCGCGTGAACGAGCACCGGTTTGCCTATGATTTCGGGCATTTGTCGCCGATTTCGCAAAACCTGCCGGCGAGTCAAAGTCAGGGCTAAATTCGTCCAGTGTGAACTCGGCATTAGGGGTAAAAATAAGTTTGAAACATCTTGATTTTCAAACCTTGAGTGATTTGCTGTTAGTGAACATCATCATGATGCTTAAGAGCGACGCTTAGATGAATATGTGAATATGTGCTGCACGTTCCTCTCAATAACAGAATAAACACAACAGAAATGAGAAACAGCCGTTCAGAAAGCATCTGATCATAGTGATGTGGATGTGTTGAGATTCAGACTCCAGTCACGGTTATTCATACAGCTCTTTATACAATAGATCGCTTTACAGCAGCTTTACAGTATTAAACATTAAAACAGTGTCAGTGTCTCTCAGTCAGAATCACAGCTTCAGTTTCTGCTATAAAGCGGCTCTTAGTGTGTTCATGATTTTACTTGCGTCTGACCTCGACCGCAGGGTTGCCAGGTTTCCACAACAAAACCCGCCCAATTGCTACTCAAAACTGGCCCAAAACAAGCCCAATCGCGTTTCGGGGGGGTCCCTGCTAAAATCAGAATCCCGGGGCTAAATATCACATTATTGGGGTCGCTTCAACCCGCGGACATGAAAAACAGCCCGCGGCAACAGTGTTAAAGTAGCTCAATTCCCTGGGAAAACCGAACAGAAGATTTACACCTCAAAGGAGGCGGGGCCTCAGAGCCACACCCACCTATTACATTGTAATACAGTTCATAGTTATGGGAAGAAGGAGGCGGGAAACGGTGAACGTTTAAAGACTTTAATAAAGAAATAAACACAAACTGAAAGCAGGCAGCCCCTCACGGACGGCTGCTGCACACACACACATAATAAAACATAAACAAAACACAACGTAAAATCCAGGCCTGGTCCTCTCTCATCCTTCACTGTCGTCGCTCCATTTCATTAATTGTATTGCCATGTAAGCGTTTCTGCAGCTCTCAGCTGTTCCTGATCTCTGTGATCTCGTTATTATCGGAGGCGAGCAGCTCTCGTCAGTGATGAGTTTTGCTGCCTCAGAGTCAGAAGTTGTGGCGAGTGTTTATGAGGCTTTATTTTCTCCCGGGACTGATGTCATTAGCAACATTAGCCGAACGGGGATCTCGGACACAGGTGGATGATTACCACAGCACTGGGATTCACGTAACTGTGATTATGAAACATCTGCGGAAATAAATCTAAATCCCTCAATAACATCTTTATCCTCTTTAATCACTAGAAGAAAAAAAAAGATCTAATTCAATATACACCTTTTTGATGAGCCCAGAATATGAACACAATGGGTTTTCATTATATTCTATGGGAAACTGCTTAACGTGAAACTGCGTTCATATTATGAGAAACTGTGTGTTGTGTTCATATTCTGCTTAGCTCATCAATAAGGTGTTTATTGAATTTGGTCTTATAATTATGGTTGCCAACTGATCAGCTATGCTGATCTAACCACTGACTAAGGGTTCACATATGTTGCATCTTTTGCGTGCTCAAGTTTGTTATTTGAAATGTAGACACGAGACAAGCTTGTTTTTCCCAGGCGAGTCTATGCTGCAGCGAGATGAAAAAATCTCAACTTTTCAGAATGCCGCAAGCGCACCGCAGGTCATGTGACATCAAACCAACCAATCAGCTTCGGACTTTCCGTAACAACATTGAAAGCTCAGCCAAGATGGACGAACAGCTGATGATCGCTGTACAGGGCGGGTTTTTTGTTGCTCATCTCCATAAATATATCTAGTAGTAGAGCTAAAGCAAGGGCTGGAAATCCATTTATCCTTTGCTGAAACTTTATCATCATGGAGAACGCGGCTCATGATTGCACCACATTAGTGTTTAGCTTGTTCTGCACACAGGTGTATGCGTGTAAAATGCCTTTAAACGTGGCAGGAACATCTGTTTGTGTGTGCATTTGTAGATTATATTGCAAACAAATGATTATGACATTCACTGTGATACTGTAATGAGAAATGCATGTTGAAAACAGTTGTGCACATTTTTTCAGGATTCTTTGATGAATAGAAAGTTCAAAAGAACAGCATTAATCTGAAATAGACAGCTTTTGTCTAAATGTCTTTACTGTCACGTTGGATAAATTTAATGCATTCTTGCTGAATAAAACTATTAATTTCAAATTAAAAATTATTTTTATAACAAATATTTTGAGTGTCCCTTATTTTCCTATAAAGAACCACGATTGTCCATTATTTTCCTTTTCTGAAGTTGGCAACCCTACTTATAATATCACTTTCTTACTACAGTTTTGGGTTACGCTGGGACTAAAGGAGCAGAAGAGCTCATGTCTGAATGATGCAGAATATGGACTGGGATCAAAACCAAACCGATTATTACACTGTGTGCTCAAACTGAACAACAGCTGGGCTCTGGAAGTGAACGTCTGTTATTTTCCTACTACAGTTTTGAACCAGAATTGGTAGAAGTGACTGGCGGTCAGCGTTCTTATAACGTCACGTGAAAACTATGAACATGAACTAAAAATCCCATTCATTTCCTCCATAGAGAAATGTTTAAGAGTTCTGTACAAACCTGTAAGATCAGAGGTTATTAATCACTGTTATGCTTCTGTCAGGTCCACTCAACAGTGGCGTAGCGTCAGGGCATGCAGGCTATGCACGTGCAAACGGGCCCAGGAGAACCTTTTAATTAAAACGGGGGAATTAATTTTAAATTCGTGGCTACAATAAATATATGTTTGTATGCATGTCATGTGCAGTGATTTCTTGTTTCTCCGTAATTTCTTGTGTGTATTTGTTATTTTTTGCACCCCGCAGCTGCCGTAGTAATATGCCGTAGTTTTTTTTATTATGCTGCAATACGTGCAAACGCTGCATCGCCGCGCCAAATTAAAAAAGAAAACACTGTGTGAGAGAGGTTAGTGGCTAGCTAGTCGAACATTAAAGGGTGGACAAATACAAGCATAAAAGTGGGGCCTTTAAGAGGAAGGAGAGAGTGGAGAAGTTAGTCGCGAGTCTCGCCACACAAAAACTACACAAAATTGACTTTAGAGTAATTTAGAGCAATAGAGTTTTTTCTGCAGACCTAGTGCGAACGACACTGATGTTGAAGGTGAGAGGGAAGTTTTGTCTGTCTTTGGATGAGAACAACAATATAGATGACAGCTTGACATGTGCACAGTTTTAGTTCTCTTTCTTACCATCCCTGTTACTGTTGCTTCAGCGGAGCGCTCATTTCCAAAACTGAAGCTAATAAAAAATGATTTGCGGAGCATTTTGCAGAACAGAGTATCGGGACTGGCAATTCTTTCCATTGAGAATGCACAAAGCCGTGAATTAAACACCAAAGATGTCGTGGATGAATTTGCCGAAAGAAAGGCCCGGAGAATAGTGAGTTGGTTTGTGTTTTTACATTTTGGGCCACCGTGCCAAGATAGTTTGTGTTTGCATGCAGTAGTTTATTACTGACATTGGCTGAGCCTGGGTTATTTTAGAATTTTTTTTAGTTCTGCTCTGGTTGTGATAAGTTGTTGGGTAGAGTGTGTTTTTATGGTATTGTTTGGTATGGTATTTTCTTTACGCTACAGTGAACGTCTATAAATATCTCTTCGATGTACTTGGGGGCGGGGTTTGGGGGCCCTTACAATTTTTTTGCATATGGGCCGAGACTGACTTGCTACGCCACTGCACTCAACACTTTATTCTTGCTTCAAATAAAAAATGCTGTGATTCATATACAACCTATGAATTCTTTGTTATTGAGGCTTATTGTGTGACGAGGTTCAGAATAGTCTTAAGCGAGATCTTGGCACAGTGCGTCACTAGATGGAACATCACAACGATTACAGCTGACAAAACACTCGTAATTCCTTAAACGATAAAAAAACCCCTTAAACAATGCATGAAGGCCTGACAGGCTAAAAGCTTCGTGGCAATCTCTGCATTTATCACTCAATCGTACCGTGGCCGCTTCCCTGTCTCCCAACAATATAATTCTATGAACAGTTACAGTGAAACAAGAATGCCATCTATGTAAAACTGGCTCAGATTTAATTTGCTGTCATTTTTCCTATTATCCATACAGTCATGCAGTTCATACTTTCATCAGTTTATAATAAAAGCCTCTATGGCTGACCTCGTGTGACCCGGTGCGTATCTCTTCAGCTTTTCTTCCTCATCAACGGTCACACAGGTGCTATTATTAACTTTATTTGAGCGTCTCCTGAACGAACGCTTCTATGAATTGTGTTTCTATGTAATAAAGAAGCAAAAAGCGTGATTAAAGCCGAGGCGGCGCACACATTTGTGCCGTGACGACGCTGCTCTCTTGCTAATTACATGGCAACAAATGAGCTGTCAATCATTTGAGTGCATTGTTTGTGCTTATCAGAAGAACCATCAAGTCGAGCCAATTAAAGTCTGAGACGAGACAGGCGGTGGCGGGAACATGTCCTCCCCTTCCACTTCATTTATGATTGCCAATTAAAAGAAAACTGTTTGTTGTGCTGTAAAATCTGCAGGAAGGATGGATGAAATTACCTTTTCTTATTAGATCTGAATCGTTTGGTTCCTTTTCTCTTATCCCATTTAATTTTGAGGCAATATGAACAAAAACTGTTCGTACGTTTCGTGGCAGCAATGAACTTCATCAATGGAATCAATGGACTGTTTTATTCTATAGGATTTTAATCGTTCTTTTCATTTCTTACATAGAGACTCCACAAGCATGTTCTCTATAGGACATTCGTTTTCCTTCAGTAGCTGCGATGAAGAAGAAATATGACCAGTTTTTGATCCCAAATGTAGATTTAGGGCCAGATTTACTAACAGCTTGTGTTAGCGCAAACCCTCTTTTGGTGTTAAAAACTACTGTCAGTGATAAATTAGCTCTGGAAAGGCGTGGACAGGGTTATTTCTGCGGCTAAACTTATTGCATATGCATTTGTAGGAGTTTCCCTTTCAGACACAGTGCTTATGTGAGGAGAGTATTTAAATCAATCACTCAATGTGATTTACTGAGGTTTGCACTCATCAGTTTACTGGTGTTTGTGCCATTATTTACCGCCCAAAAAAAGCACATCTTAAACCAGACGCTAACGGGTAGATTGTGTTAGTCATTATGGAAATGATCCGGCTGCGTCTGTGTTCATTAATATGCGTGTCGTCAGTAGATCACGAGCTGAACTTTACACTCCCATCGGCGCTTTTATGGGATTTGCGCTCTCACGCTAATTTGCCCTGTTTAGTAAATCTGTCCCTAAGCGAGTCAGCCGCTTCAGTCCAGTGTTTCATCAGTCCGTCGTCTGTGGTCAGAGAAGATAAACATCATCTAAACCGTTCTTCAGTCTGCTTCTGTGCTACTGATGTTGCAGACTATGTTTGCATTTAAACGTTTTGGACAAAAGCAAATGCTAAATGTAGAAGGATCATATATTCTTTACTAAATCTAAAAACTGAAAAGGGTTAGTTCCCCTAAAAGGAAACATTTGGTTATCATTTGCTCGCCTTCCTGTTGTTCAAACCTGTATTCATGAAACCTGATAAAGCAAGGCAAGTTTATTTATATAGCACATTTCACACACAATGGCAATTCAAAGTGCTTTACATAGAAGGAATTAAAATAATCAAAAGAAATAAAAATAACAATAACAGTGATATAAAAAATGATATAAAATATATTAAAACAGTTTAGAAAAAATGCAAAAATAAAATCCAGTATCAGTCGGACGTACAGGGGCTCATTCAGTAACAGTTATAAAAAGAATACGTTTATTTCCTTGCACATTCGGTAACACTTTATAATAACTCACGCTATGAATCATTAGTTAAACATTAGTAAATAGTTAATTCATCATTTATGAAGCATTAATAGACATTAGTAAGCAGTTTATAAATACAGATATAAATACTTTATTCTTGATTTATAAGCATATTTATAATGTGTTTAATAATTGTATTTTCATACTTTATTAATTATCAATTTATCATTTCTAAATTAAGTATTACATTATTTACAAACCAGTTATTTAGGAGTCGTCAATGGTTCATAAGATCATTTAGAAAGGGTTAGTGAATGATTAATAAACTATTTAAATCTACATCTTAATTATTTAGACATATAGTAATATTTACTCAGTGTGTTGATAAATGCTTTATTAATACTTATTCCTACTGTAATTGGTGATTAATTCAGGTAGTTATGAAACATTTAGTAGTTGTCAGTGAAGTATTTTTGTGAGCTCATCTAAAGTGAGGACGATTTATTCCTCGTAAAGCTTTTACAAAGCAGATTTAAAGACTATATTTAGAAATGATAAATTGATCACTAATAAAGTATGAAAATACAATTATTAAACACACAAGAATAAAGCATTTACATCTGTATTTATAAACTGATTATTAATGTCTATTAATGCTTCATAAATGATGAATTACTATTTACTAATGTTTAACTAATGAGTCATAGCATGCAGTTACCGATCAGTTTACTCTGGGACGTCACCTGATTGTGGGTATTTCGGCGCACACCTGTATAATGAAGTCTGAGGCGAGTCTCTCGCTCCATTAGCTGATGGCCTGAAGTGCGTCTCGTTCCTAATGGCAGGAAATTGATAGTCCACATTAATTTCCACCGTCTTACGTGTGTGTGTCGTCACTTTCTGAGGCACGTCATGACTTCTGCACAGATCCAGATGTTTTAGTGCTGTGTAATCCATCACCAGCACTAATGACTACAAATCATAATGTTATATATTTTACAGATTTTAAAACCACAGACATTGCACTTGATCGATCTAATATTTGATTCGAATGCTCAAATGCATTATTTTTCACTGTTTTGATTCTTCATCTAGTTTGTCTCTGTGTTTATACAGCTTCAGTTTTCTCCATCTGTTTTGCTGAACCTCTACAGGTGTTTCAGGCTAGAAAGATAAAAGTCCTTTTCCTCTGAGACAGTTAGGGGATTCTTTCTGTCTGAGCTGGACTGAAAGAGCAAACCGTCTCCAGTTCTTTTCTTTTCACAAACCGCGGAGGAGCGGATCGACCTTGGAGACTCAGAGCCGAGAGCCGAGCATGTGCTTTCAGTCGCCAGGGCCTTCAATGCTCTTCGCTGTTTTGTCTTTTATAAACTTAAGTCAGTCAGAATGTGAAGAGTCTGAGAGTATGCAGCGGATTTATTGATTGGTTTCTCCTGCAGATTTTCTGGCTTCCGACAGTGTCATTCATCAAATTTGGCCTCAATGTTCTTTTGTAACCCAAACGTACGTTCAGATGGAAGGGTGTTTGTTGAAGAGCTCCTGATGGATGGTTAACAGTCATATTCTGAGCCGAACCGCTGAATTATGATCTCTGAGGAAGGAACGAGCGTTTGTGCTGCTCGTTCCAGTCTCAGTTTAATGTTGTGTTAGCAGTCATCTATCACATGAGTCAGGAAACATCACGCTTCACGAGATTCTCCTGAGGGTGTAAAATATGTGTTTCATATTCAGTACAGTACATATACATGCAATACTTCACGAAGACCCATCTGAGATTGACCCCTATAAATGGACAAAAAATGTGTGTGAGAAAAGAGTGCTGGAAAGAATGGCAAATCAAGTTTAGAATGTTCAATGAACATTATTTATTAAAATATTTTAAATAACTTATGCTTAAGAGCAAATTTGACCAGTAACTTTGTTTATTTTTTCTTCCGCCTACAAAAAAGCCATAGTTTCATATTCAGTTCTCTGTTCATCCCTGTATTGTAGCTTAAAACGTTGCTGTTCGATTGATCAAACACCCGACCAAAGTACAGAGGGTCAAGCTTACAATTTCTCTTAAAAGGGTCGTAACATGGATTTTTGCATTATTTTAATATTTCCTTGAGGTTCACGTTTTGCACAAAACGCAGTCAATCAGAGCTCATTCTGAACCGGTCCGTTTTAGGGGCCAGTGTCAGTGAATGGCACTCATCGCATAGGAAAACACATCAACACTCACTCGCATTTACACACACAGCATTATGAAATATTTACATACGGTTTGTGATGCAGCTGCAGTCAGATCCAACACATCCGACTGATCTTTCTCTGTGAACTCTCCATTAGACGTGCATCTGGATACTGTAATGACAGGAGGTGAAGACGAACCCAGGAGTGAAGTGTATAAGGCATAGGTAAGTGTGTAAGGAAAAGGTAAATCAGCCATATACAGTCTTTCAATATCACGAGGTACACAGAAAACAGGTAAGCATCACAGGATAGCTCTGTAAACAGAATAATCAGGATTGCAGGTTCAACTTGGTCTCAAAAGTAGATCATAGACAAAACAAAACAAGCTCCAGACTCAGTAGCTAGGGTGAATATAACAAACACACAGTCACTGCTTATCCACAAAGGCAAGAAATCCAGAAATACAAGCAAATCCTTCAGGGTGATCATATCACACTAACACACACAAGGCCAGACAATGACTGAGTGTCCAAGCGAGCCGGAGTGTGTGATCAGAGTCCAGAGTGAGCGTCTGACCCCGGCTGCGTCTCAAAGCTGATAAATGCTGAGAGGACACACTCCACGGCAGGAAGACATCAAGCCACGTCCCAATCCAGTGTTAGCTTCACTTCCTGTCTCCTGAGAGCCCTTCATCTGATCGATTCTTGAAGGCAGCATATATGTATCTTGATATCCCACAATCCTGTGCTTTCCATTCTGCAACATCCTGCGTCCCAGTGCACACACTATCCATCCTAAACAGTGTGTGAGATTAGAATAAGTGTGTCCCAAAGCATAGTATGTGGAAAAGAGTATGCCAAAAGTCCCCGGATGGTCTACTATTTCCTGTAGATTTTCTAAGTGTGGATCCGTGCTCACTATAACACTAATATTACCCACAACCCATTGCACTTTGGAGGAGGATTCGGTTCAGAACTACAAACACGAATAAAAAGTTAAAACTACAAACATGGCCGATGTGCGCGACAGATGTTATCCGTGTTATATTTCATCTGCAACAACAATGTGAACTTTTATAAAGATCCGTTTGGCCATTAACTTTTAAATGCATCGTTATGCATTAATATGAGGAGAGTCTCCGCATGAAAGACCCGCGACTGCAGATCAACGTGCTTCTTCTTTTCTCTGATATGAAATGAAATGTGGAGGATGTTCTCTGTGAGGAGATGATTGACAGGCCACTTTACAGTGACAGGATGTGTGTAAGTATGCGACAGAGCGTCTGTTAAAGATGCAATTTAATGACGTGATAATTTCTCCCAAATACTCTTCTGTTACACACTCAAAAGCAGGTACTTTTTCTTCACAAAAAGAGCACATATCTTTAGGGCGTAGTATAAGCAGGCGAATTGGGATGCAGCAATAGTTGAGCTATAAAATAAAGATGGCGTCTGAAAGTTGGGGTTGGTGGTCAGTTTGAGTCTAAATGTATATTTTTCAGTGTAGACAGCGTCAGTGATTATGATGGGTTATATTTGCTTTTGATGCTCATGTCTGGTGTTGACAGATGTCAGCCGTTACGTGACTGAATGCCAAAATATCAAAACTAGCTGTTTTTTCTAGCTTGATTAAATAAATGCTTTGTTTATAATCTGATGTTTGTAGCTACTTCAAATCACAACAGTGAGCATGTTAAAGTAGGACAACACAAAGCAAAGCGTTATCCGTCCTGTAAGTCAGGGGAATTCCAGGGGAATAAATGCATTTCACAAAATAATTATTTCTGCAACAAATTGATTTCCAATCCTCTGTAAAGCTCATCTGTAATCAGTGGCAGTAATGAATGTGATCAAGGTTTAATATTTACACTGAAGGGTAAGAATGATGATTAGACTGTTAACAGATTTTACACTTCCCAACGCTTCTCTTTCATTAGTGCACTATGCTAACGTCCCAAACATTTCCAAATGTATCTATGTTTTAGATATAGAAAATCAGGTATAACTGTACCACTGACTTTTGTTGACCTCTGGCTTGACATTGTCCATTAAAGCCTCATCACAGCTCTGTAAGTAATGTCATGCGTTCATCTCTCACCATGAAGATTTTAGAAGCACACCTGATGTTTGCTCTGATTACACTATTTTAAACACACTGGAACAGACTGAGGTCATTGTGTTTGAACAAAGTGAACTGAGGTGAGCACCAGAGCGAACACAGCAACATCTCCTCATGAGTCTGTCCTGGTCTGAGCCAGTAAGAGAGAGAACGATTGTGAAGGAGGACAGCAGGGAGGGAAAGTGCCAAATCATCAGCATGAGCGACACACTGTGTGTTTCTGTTTGTGTAAGGCTTTTTCAAGCACGTGTTCCCATGAGACACACACACTAATGCATATTCAGATCAACTTTACTTTCATAGTGCTTTTCACAATACATAGTTTAAAGCAGCTTCACAGAAAATGCTTGTTTCAATGTTACGGTTTATGAAGTTTATGAAGTGTTATCAGTCAGAGATGAGTAATATCCTTATGGCAGTGATTTACAGCGATAAGATAACATATGGTATATGGTTAGTTAACGTCATGCATTCAGTTAAACAGACATAATGAACATGATTACAGCAGACAGTTTTGTGCATCGATCCTTCACAAGTGTTCCCGTCATTTGAAATCTTGGCACAGGTTGGATCCAAACCGGAGCTGGTGTAAACTCTAGTTACTCTGGGATCCTGGCGTAGAAACAGGGACGCAAGAGGAAAAGAATTAGCGTAGCTGCTGTTCAAAGCATGTCAGGCAGAAGATGATCATGTGATGTGTACTATTTCATCAGATATAACTGTAGTAATTTAATGAGAAGCATTATGCGAATGTTTGGCTGAAGAGTTGTCTTTAATCTACAGTACTGTGCAAAAGTCTTAGGTATGTTAGTAATTTCACCCAAAAAATGTTCAAGATAGTTATTTATATCTTTTGTTGTAGTGTGTCAGTAGGAAATATCAGTTTCCATTTCCAAACATTCCTTTTGCCATTAATTGTAATAAAGTTATATAGCATTATAGTATTAGGAAGCATGTTATGCTGACGATACTCAGCTCTATATTTCTTCACGCCCTGACGAAATTTACCAGTTCACAAGATTAACGGAATGCATAGCTGATATAAAAAATTGGATGACTAGTAATTTCCTACTTAATTCTGAAAAAACAGAGTTTATAATTATTGAACCAAAAACCTCCGCACGTAGTAACCTAGAATACTGTCTAACACTCGATGGCTGCTCTGTCAAGTCCTCGTCGTCAGTTAGGAACCTGGGTGTGCTCTTTGATACCAATCTCTCATTTGAAAGCCACGTTTCTAGCATCTGTAAAACTGCATTCTACCATCTTAAAAATATATCTAAATTACGGCACATGCTTTCAATGCAAAATGCTGAACAGTTAGTTCATGCGTTCATGAGCTCAAGGCTAGATTATTGTAATGCTCTACTGGGTGGTTGCACTGCTCGCTTAATAAACAAACTACAGCTGGTCCAAAACGCAGCAGCTAGAGTTCTTACTAGAACCAGGAAGTATGACCATATTAGCCCGGTTCTGGCAACACTGCATTGGCTCCCTATTAAACATCGTATACATTTTAAAATCTTGCTGATTACTTACAAAGCACTAAATGGTTTAGCTCCCCAGTACTTGAGCGAGCTCTTAACGCATTATACTCCATCACGTCTATTGCGGTCTCAAAACTCTGGCCAGTTGATAATACCTAGAATATCAAAATCAACTGCAGGCGGTCGATCCTTTTCCTATTTAGCACCTAAACTCTGGAACAGTCTTCCTAGCATTGTTCGGGAAGCAGACACACTCTGTCAGTTTAAATCTAGACTAAAAACACATCTCTTTACTACGGCATACACATTATCAATTTGTATTATTCAAATCAGTTAAATGATTGTTTTAGGCTGCATTAACTAGGTCAGCCGGAACCAGGAACACTTCCCATAACACCTGATGTACTCGTTACATCATAAGAAGAATGGCATCTACGCTAATGTTAGTCTCTCTGTTTATCCCGAGGTTTACCGTAGTCAGCCGGATCCGGGCCGTATCCAGACCAGATGGTGGACCTGCGCAGAGACACGAGCACAACGTATCCCTGAAGTGTCAGCAGAGACCGTGTCAACTTGACTCTCCTCTGTGACGGCCTCATCGACACAACAAAAGTTTTTTTTTTTTTCATGGAAAAAGTTTTTCCTGGAAAAAGTTTTTCCTCTGTACAGATGAAAACGTTATCAAAATGATTCTCGTTCACACGGATCCGCCGAAATGACTAAAAACACTGTATTATGCATGCCAGACAAGTAATTGCTGATGTCACTTTGTAAAGAAAGACGTGCATGCCTATAGAATAAACGTGTAATACACATGTGCATGCCGTCGCCGTTTTCACAGATTCACGTTTTTGAAGTCTACACGGAGATAATAACGGTTTTGTTTTCAAAACTCGTTTTCAAAACTTGCACTTTGAAAACTATTTCAAAGTTTGCTGTAGGCTTCAGCAAACAGTTGATCCTCAAACATGGCTGTCTGTCACTTCCTCTTTTCTAGCCATACCAGCATTTCATCATAAAAAGTTCCATTACCTTATTCACTCAAAGTCAAGTCACCATCATTCATATAGCGGTTTTTACAATACAGATTGTTTCAATTCCTGAGAATGCAGCGTGCATCTCTGCATCTCTGATTATACGAAGGTCATTAACAACTCTTAAGAGTGCAGACTCTGTACTGTGACCTGCTCTAAAACCCAACTAAAATTTATCTAAAATCTCATACTTAAAAATGCCACTAGCTGTGAATAAACTACCTTCTCTAAAATCTTTGATATGCACACACAAATGTATCTTATAAATAAAACAAATTGCACACACTGCTCTGGCAGTGCGCAGTATATCTAGACAGACGAGGAGGTCAAGACGTCTGGACCACCAAATGTAAAATGCTGGTGTGACTCTGCATTAGAAACAGCACTGACTTGCGGAAGAGATAACACTGGTGCCGTGCACCAACATTAATTTCAAAATGACATATCTACACAAACTACACTTTTCAAACTACACATCCTCAGTATGATTATGATCATTTTTTCGCTTTTATACAACAGTTTTATGTTAAATCTAAAGGGGGAATCTATTAGAATGTGGATGTCATAAGCAGCTTTATTGAGCTCATTGGCTCTGGCCGAGCTGTGATATAAACTAAACGCTATTGGCTATTTAAAGGGGAGGAGCTGTTCGATATGTCCCGCTCTGTCTTCCTGTTTCATTGGAAATTACGAATAATGCTGCTCGTTTCAAGGCACTTCAGTGGGCCTTTAAATTACACCTAGTTCCCTTTCGATGCGGTTCACTCCCATTGCATCAGTTTGCTGACGCTCAGGGACAAGCACAGAACAGAACAGGGAGATTATACAAGGGAGCTAATGAGGGAGAACGCAATCAGGGAGAACAGAAACAGGTGTAGATGGTTAACTAATCAGAAACACACGATGAGGGCAAATGAACATAACAAAACATGACATAACTAAATGCAAACATAAAAGTCTATGAGTGTTACAGTACATCCCCTCTCCGGAAGGCGCGACCTCGCGCCGTAAATGGACCAACTGCGGAGGGAGGGAGGGAGGGAGGGGGCTCAGGTGGAGGACGAGGAGCAGGTAAAGGGTAGGCAGAACGACAGGCAGACGACCCAGCAGGAGACAGGAGGGACCAGGGCGGAGCAGATTGTGGGAGGAGCCAAGGAGGAGACAGGAGGAACTTGGAGCAGGAGGAGCAAGGTGGGACCCAGACTGCAGCCAGGCAGACGGCCCATGGTGGAGCCGATGGAGGGAGGAGCCATGGTGGAGGAAGAGCTGATGATTCCAGGGTGCCGACTGATGGAAGTGGAACAGGTGGACGAGGAGACCCAGGTGTAGCCCGAATGGTGCTGGTGGACTGATGGGCCACGGTGGAGATGAGGGAGGTAGGTGCCAAGGTGGAGCTAATGGCCCGACGGGCTGAGGTGGAGTCCTGGTCGGGGAGGCTGGAGGCGGCGACCGGGGATCCACCGACTACGATGGAGCTGGAGACTGGCAGACCCACTGCGAGCACACATCACCGATGGTGGGCTGAGAGTGAGCTAAGGGGCTGACAGGAAGCAGCGAAGACGAGGATGATGTGTAGATGATGGGAGGAGGTGGGAGAGGGAGGCTGGGTGGGAGTTTGGGACTGGCTGGGAGTACAGGTTGTGTGTGCTGCCCACACACACACAATAGCAACTCCCAGCACCGGGAGAGACACAGACAGGGGTACGATCTCTGTGATTGTGACGGGACAGATGGACAGTTCAGAACAGACAGGCAGCCAAATTTTGGGTCAGATCTTCTGTCACGGGTGGTTGCTGGCAAACAGACGATGACGATGATGAATAACGTTCCAACAAGTTTAATAACACTAAAGTTCTCCACAGGACAGTCAAACAGGCGGCAGCTACACATAGACGAGAGCCGACCAGCACAGAACAGAACAGGGAGATTATACAAGGGAGCTAATGAGGGAGAACGCAATCAGGGAGAACAGAAACAGGTGTAGATGGTTAACTAATCAGAAACACACAATGAGGGCAAATGAACAGAACAAAACATGACATAACTAAATGCAAACATAACAAAAGTCCATGAGTGTTACACATTGCTGGGTATGCTTCCAACTTACATCACTAGTCTTCTATGCTTAGGTAGAAATAACTATAGTACTAGATCAGCAAATGGGATTAAATTAGAAGTACCTGGGGTACACTCAGAACACGGAAAATCAGCTTTATCTTATTATGCTCCATGGCTGTGGAATGATTTTCAAACTATTATTCCACTAGAAAAAAATCCTTCTTTGAATAAGTTAAAAAATGTATTACAGTGTAAAATGAATGAAGCATGTCGCTGTTTTATTTATTTTTTTATTTAGAATTTGTCTTGTGTGATATATGTTTATGTGGAATTTTATGTGGAATTTTAGTACGGCCATCTTGGCCAGGACTCCCTGGCAGAAGAGATTTCATTTAATCTTAATGGGACCTTCCTGGAATAAAGGATAAATAAATAAATACAGTTTTTAATTGTAACAGGTAGCAAACCCATAAGAGTGGTCAGGTGTGCATTTGCACTTTAATATTCAAGAGCAAATTTAGGAGCAAATTTTCCAGCGATGTTTTTGCAAATGTTGCGCCGCGAATGCGGCTCATGCAGGGCTCACCTGCCCGCTCGAGACGAGCACCCCGAGTGTGTCTCATGCCTATGCCATACCCATGCCGAGGCGGCTTTTTTCTGACTCCAGCTGCCCGCACTGCGAGAAGTTGAGCCTCGCAATGCTGCATGCCTGGATCGCGCTCCTCAGTGAACCGGTCGCTCCCTCATCTCCTTCCCCTCTCGAGCAGAGGCGAAAAAAAAGTAGAGCCGTCAGGCTGAGCAGTGAGGCCGAAGAGAGCCCATGCCCTCGCTCTCCCCTCAACGCGGTCCCCTGTACTCTTCACCGCAAGGATCAACTCCCTCATCTGGCATGAGTGGCATGATCTCGTTTGGCGGGTCTGATGACAAATTAGACTCGATGTCTCTGGCTGCCTCTTGGGCGATGAACTCTGGCGATGACTCCGCCCCTCTGCCACCTAAACAGACTGATGAAGCGCAGACTAGTACGGACTCAGAGCTTGTGCGAGTCCTCACAAAAGCTGTAGAAGAGCTTGGCTCGGACTGATCGGCCCCAGAAGAGCCCGCCCGCAGCCGACTTGATGAGTGGTTTCTGCAGCCGGGGCGCTGCCAGCAGGCCCCTCGCCAGCATCCACCTCTGTTCTTCCCAGAGGTCCACCAAGAGCTTAAGACGAGGCGCGCCTCATACTCAGTGCACATCCACTCTTCTTCTTCTGCCGCTTTCTTCACGGTTGACGGCTCAGAAGAAAAGGGCAGTGGAAGAAGCTGTCGCTGCGCATCTCTGCCCGCCTATGGGCAGCCATCAAGTATTCTGGGTTACTACATGCGGAGATTTTTGGTCCAATAATTAGACACTCAGTTGTGGAACCTGCATGTTTGGCCCCTCGATGGGAACTGTCAGGCCTTCCACAGGAAGTTATGAGAACAATCTCGGAAGCGAGAGTTCCACAAGGTGCCTTTACGCCCAGAAATGGTTTGTTTTCTCAAGCTGGTGCTTATCTCAGAAATTAGACTATGCAATAGAGATGCTGGACGGCGGGCGCAACCCCTCCACGCTCAAAGTATATGTGGCGGCCGTTCTGACGATGTTCTAAGTTGGTAATTTGATGGTAATGAAATTACAATTAGTAAATCATGAAATTATCAAAAAGTATGAACTGGTATATTGTGTGTTAGTAGGGATTTGTTCGTTTGTAAAGAGCTTTTCTTCAATTTTATGCTCACTGGAGAAACAAATATGTAAAGTATAATCTTCCCCATGAGAAACTCCTTCAACCAATTGAGCACCTATAAAGACAGAGCAAAGTCAAAACCAAACCGCTGTGATCATGAACAAACATTCAATAACTATAAGGAGGGACATTTGAAACAATAACTTTCGTGGTGGTTGGGTAAAGCGGAGAAAGTTGTACAAAAATATTCTCTAACGCACCTCCCAGCATCAGAGAGAGAGAGAGAGAGAGAGAGAGAGAGAGAGAGGCGCGTCTCCTCGCACTCATTCATGTGTTGCGCAGCATCGAGCGCACAAGAGGATCTGACACTTGTCTCTCTGACTCTTGTCTCTCTGACTCTGGTCTCTCTGACTCTGGTCTCTCTGACTCTGGTCTCTCTGACTCTTGTCTCTCTGACTCTTGTCTCTCTGACTCTTGTCTCTCTGACTCTGGTCTCTCTGACTCTGGTCTCTCTGACGGCTTTCCTTACTTGAGCTTTTCGGGTCAACACGGTCATATCGAAGCATATGAAGAACTTCTGCGTATGTTTCTCTACAGTCACATTAGGTGAGTGTTTATGTGTGTCTGTGATGAATGAGTTATTTACATCCATAAAACAACATTAAGAGAATATATGGCTTTAAATTGTCTTCATGTTACACGATTTTACATAATCTATCATCCACTCTTGTGTTCAGATCAGAGGCTTTAAGATTATAGTTCAAAACACTCAGATGAGATATGCTATATTTATGGCTGGGTTTGATGCTGTAGTTTATGCAAGACACTTATGTTTAATATTGAGCTTGTATTGGTTTCACAGTATATTAAGAGTATTATAATTATAATATTATTATATAGTAGTAAAAATCTTAAATTAAGTCATCTACAAACACACATGATCAGTAGTTCATGAACATTCAATATAAATATTAAAATATGTAAATTGTAACTATTTAAATGCAAACTTTTTATCTCTGTTATGTGTTATAGCCTACATGTGGTCTATTATCTTTTTAAATTATATTTTTCTTACCTTTTTAACCTTTTTTAGATAATGTAAGTGAACCAGATGCATAATCCCTATATCCAGACTGAGGCATGAATTTTGCACTATAATGACTTCGATAATCAAATAATAATAATAGTAATAATTGTTGATATTAGTTATTAATTATTATTACATGTCTTTGGCAGAAATCACCCATTCACTTCTCTTTAGTCTGTCCAGTAAAGTCCCCGCTTATACATTTACTTTAAACTGATTCTGATTCAAACTGATCTGGTGTTTTTCCCTATAGAACACATGCACATAAAATATTGTTAGAATGTAAAAGTTGCTAATTTTACAAAAAAAAAAATGCATGCTTAAAGACTACAATAATTTCTTAGTTTGTTATAAAAAGTATCTTTCAGGTCTTTATGTTCGCTAAATGCTGGACTGACACATGTGCATAATAAACATATTTATATTATATATTAAATGTATATATTACATATTATATTGTGGTAACACTTTACAATACGGGTGCACTAATATTGTAATGATTTGGTGGTGTAAACAGCATTCAGCAGAAGGAGTGAGGATCCAAATGCAGTTTATTTACAAGTATAATCCAAAAGTCATAGTCCATGCCAGGCAGAGGGTCAAGCACATATAATCGGTCCAAATACACATATGCTCCACAAAGAGCAGACAGAACAAGGAATCCAAGATTCAGGGAGAAGTAATTACCAGACAAAGAGACTGCTCAGGAATGCTGAACATAACATCCAAACCAATACAAACAAACAAGACTTCATAATGAATGTAGGGCAAATAGCATTTAAATAGACAGGGTAAATGATATGATAAACAAGACACAGCTGAAACCAGTAAACCAATAATGAGCAGTGGGTTCTGGGAAGTGAAGTGGAAACAGAGAGCGAGCTGCTGCGGGAAAGGTACGTGATCCAAGAGCCCAAAACATGAGAATTCTGGTAACACTTTACAATAAGGTTGTATTAGTTAACATTAGTTAATGCATTAGTTAACATGAACTAACCATGAGCAATACATTTGTTACTGTATTTGTTAATCTTTGTTAACCTTAGTTAATAAAAATACAGCTGTTCATGGTTTTTTCATGTTAGTTCACAGTGCATTAACTAATGTTAACAAGATTTTAATAACTCATTAGTAAATGTTGAAATTAACATTAACAAAGATAAATAAATGCTTTATAAGTGCAGTTCATTATTAGTTCGTTAACTAATGTAGTTAACTAATGTTAACTAATGAACCTTATTGTAAAGTGTTACCAGAATTCTGTATTTTAAGCTTCAAGCGAATGCATTAGTGTTTAACACACCCGGTCATGCGCTTTGGTGCATGTGCGTCCTCAGCGCAAAACATTTTATATATGAACTATGATATATATGATATATCCACTGATATACAGTGGGGAGAACAAGTATTTGATAAACTGCCGATTTTGCAGGTTTTCCTTCTTACAAAGCATGTGGAGGTCTGCAATTTTTATCATAGGTACTCTTCAACTGTGAGAGATGGAATCTAAAAACAAAAATCCAGAAAATCACATTGTATGATTTTTAAATAATTAATTTGCATTTTATTGCATGACATAAGTATTTGATCACCTACCAACCAGTAAGAATTCTGGCTCTCACAGACCTGTTAGTTTTTCTTTAAGAAGCCCTCCTGTTCTCCAGTCATTACCTGTATTAACTGCACCTGTTTGAACTCGTTACCTGTATAAAAGACACCTGTCCACACACTCAATCAAACAGACTCCAACCTCTCCACAATGGCCAAGACCAGAGATCTGTGTAAGGACATCAGGGATAAAATTGTAGACCTGCACAAGGCTGGGATGGGCTACAGGACAATAGGCAAGCAGCTTGGTGAGAAGGCAACAACTGTTGGCGCAATTATTAGAAAATGGAAGAAGTTCAAGATGACGGTCAGTCTCCCTTGGTCTGGGGCACCATGCAAGATCTCGCCTCGTGGGGCATCAATGATCATGAGGAAGGTGAGGGATCAGCCCAGAACTACACGGCAGGACCTGGTCAATGACCTGAAGAGAGCTGGGACCACAGTCTCAAAGAAAACCATTAGTAACACACTACGCCGTCATGGATTAAAATCCTGCAGCGCACGCAAGGTCCCCCTGCTCAAGCCAGCGCATGTCCAGGCCCGTCTGAAGTTTGCCAATGACCATCTGGATGATCCAGAGGAGGAATGGGAGAAGGTCATGTGGTCTGATGAGACAAAAATAGAGTTTTTTGGTCTAAACTCCACTCGCCGTGTTTGGAGGAAGAAGGATGAGTAAACCCCAAGAACACCATCCCAACCGTGAAGCATGGAGGTAGAAACATCATTCTTTGGGGATGCTTTTCTGCAAAGGGGACAGGACGACTGCACCGTATTGAGGGGAGGATGGATGGGGCCATGTATCACGAGATCTTGGCCAACAACCTCCTTCCCTCAGTAAGAGCATTGAAGATGGGTCGTGGCTGGGTCTTCCAGCATGACAACGACCCGAAACACACAGCCAGGGCAACTAAGGAGTGGCTCCGTAAGAAGCATCTCAAGGTCCTGGAGTGGCCTAGCCAGTCTCCAGACCTGAACCCAATAGAAAATCTTTGGAGGGAGCTGAAAGTCCGTATTGCCCAGCGACAGCCCCGAAACCTGAAGGATCTGGAGAAGGTCTGTATGGAGGAGTGGGCCAAAATCCCTGCTGCAGTGTGTGCAAACCTGGTCAAGAACTACAGGAAACGTATGATCTCTGTAATTGCAAACAAAGGTTTCTTTACCAAATATTAAGTTCTGCTTTTCTGATGTATCAAATACTTATGTCATGCAATGAAATGCAAATTAATTACTTAAAAATCATACAATGTGATTTTCTGGATTTTTGTTTTAGATTCCGTCTCTCACAGTTGAAGAGTACCTATGATAAAAATTACAGACTTCTACATGCTTTGTAAGTGGACAAACCTGCAAAATCAGCAGTGTATCAAATACTTGTTCTGTCCACTATATATAGAGAACAGTGGTTATATCCTTATCTGTATCTGTATCCTTACCATTGGAATAACTACAATAACCCTGTTTTATTTATTATTATTATTATAAACAAAATTTTGTTTGTTTGTTTTATTTATCGTAAAACCATGGTTAATTTTTGTACAGGTAGATATATTCACTATGTATGTTTTCATAGCACTCAGCTGACACGTTTGTTTGAAGGACAGCATTGGGCAGGATGGGGAATAATGTGTTTTGTCAGTAAAAGAAAAAAGGTTTTTTTATCCGATTAATCGATTACTCGGGAAAAAAAAATCAACCAACTAATCGATTATCAAAATAATTGTTAGTTGCAGCCCTAATTAATTTACATTATTAGTTAATATAATATGTTATTAGGGAATTAATACATGATGTCATATTTAATTAATATCAATTCATACATTACTTAATCTATTAATCATGTAGAATCTTCATTAGTTGCTGATGCAGTAATCATTAATAAATGGTTTAGTTCTTCATGAGTCATACATTAACTCATGATTATCTGTGCATTAGTTAAGCATGAATTAATGCATATTAGTGCACCGGTATTGTAAAGTGTTACCTATATTGTTTGCTTGAAATCTTTTCTGCCAATAAAAAAGCATGACGCCTCTGAGAGGAACTGCATTAGTTGTAGGAATTTTATTTTATTCAATAATATCTTATTTGATTCATACAATGTGAAAAATTCAGTTTCTTTGTGTATGTATTTAATATGAATATATATTTAAAACCATTGACAATATCGAATATAACATTATCCAGTAATGAATACCGACACAAACTCAAAGTCCTGCTTTCTGTGGGTTTTTGCTGCTTCAAATTTTTGTGGAAATTGTGACGCATTTTATTTTTTAGGATTCTTTCATGAATAGAAAGTTCAAAAGAACAGCATTTATGTGAAATAGAAATTCTAAAAGTTTTTTCTGTCACTTTTGATTAAGAATATATATATACATTGGTTGCAGCAGAGATGAAGCAGGATCTAAGTGCAGCAGTCTTTATTCAAAAACAAACTCAAATACTCACAAACAGGGCAGAACAACCAACTACACACGACGTAGAATTGACAATGAACAGAAAGACACACAGGGCTTAAATACACTGCAAACAGAGGAACTAATGAGACTAATTAACTAGACACACCTGAACTCACTCTAATCAAATCAGATACCATGGTGACAAACTGATAGGGGACAGAACTAATTAACAGAACAAGAAAACCAACCTAGAAACAAACATGAACACACTCAAACAGTAGAAGTACCTTCCCCCTCCCGGATAATACATCCAAGGGGTGAGAGGGTGGGCGCACTGGAGGCTGACGAGGGCGTGGCTCAGTATAACAGGAAGCCTCCAGGGCCAAGCCGGCAGTTCAGGTGCCCAGGGTGGAGCAGGTAGCTCAGGGGACCATGCAGGATTGGCCTCCGTGGCCTTGACAATAGGCTCGACCACGATGGCTGGAGATGTATACCCCCCCCACCAAGCAAATAAATATAGTAAACAAGAGGATAAAAAAAGTAATAATTTTCATGTTTTTTGCCACAAAATTACATTTTATTAGGCTATATACGGTTTCTCCCACTCAAATGCACACACACACACACACACACACAGTACAGACAAACACTCGCACAGAAACGTGTTGTCAGCACTGCTCTGATGATTTTATCAGTAAAATAGTTTACCAACTTAAAAGCTACATGACATTTCTCACTAGCGAGGCAATAACGGCGTTGTTCTTGAGTACATAAACTTACGTTTCGCTATTAGTAGAGACGCTGGTGCCGAACACTGTTGAGAGACGCACAGACTGAGGTAATACATGCTCTCTCTCTCTCTCTCTCTCTCTCTCTCTCTCTCTCTATAACTGCATTAATAACTGCATTATTCTGCTATCAGTGGCTGAATCCTCCATTATAGCTCTAAAATTATGTTTTGGAATTAGCAACGGAGGCTTGGGATGAGATGCGTAAGAAATTAGTCCTACACACAAGAGCGTTTTAAGGACAAAAGTTTTTAGTTTTAGTCGACTAAAATCTAATGAGTTTAGTTCAATTGTAATGCATTAATTGAGCATTTAAGCATTACATAACCGACTGTTGCTGAATACATGTCAAAACTGACATTTTGACATAATTGTGTTTGACATTAAAAATACATGAAAGAGCTCAATTCACTTTTTTTGTTTATTTTTTAAAAACATCTATATAGTTTTAGTTAGAATATCAGGTTAAGCTAAAGCTTCAAATAAGTTTAAGTTTATTTTTTTTTAAATTTCAGTTAACATTTATTTAATTTCAAGTAATGAATATGTTTTAATGGTTTTAGTTAACTATTATAACCCTGATACTTTATTGAATAATGTGTCAAATACTGTTCTTAGTCTTTCCTCCTGACTATGAATTAAATGGGAATGAAATGAAATACAGTTTATTGTGTAACCAAAAACGTATATATAATGTGTGACTTTTACTTATAAACAAGCTCGAAATACACCGGGACTCTTATTTTGAAATGTCTGCGCCGGCTGCTCATTCAAGTTCAGATGAGGGAGATCAAATATGCGTTGTTACAACTGTCTAAAACATATTACTATATAAACATCGTAAAGTAAACATTGTCATTATTGATCAGCATAAGTTCATAAACCATTACCTGCATAAATGTGTGTTATTCGTTGATTGAGCCGCTTTGGGGTGCGTTTCCCAAAAGCATCGTTAGCCAACTATGGTCGCAAGTTCCGTCGTTATCAACATAGTTCAACGAGTCGGTGTTTTCCGAAACCATAGCTCCAACGAACATTCGCAAACAGCGTCGCAAACTTGTGTGGTTGCAAAGAGAGATCTCGACCTGTGGTTAAAAGCATAGTTTCTTGTTTGCATGACATGTGGACTTAATAAATCCTTATCTTGAGCAAAATAAGCAAGCTGACATTTAGTACAATCTATATCTTTTATTTTGAATACATACAAATGTAATTTATGTCTTTTAGTTTGTCAAGAGATTTAAAGCACCTTTTTTGAAGAGTGCACGTGTTCTAGTAGCTACGTAAGAACGAGCCTATGATTGAATCTGGAAATAAAGCAAAATAACTGAGAAAAATAAGAATTAGTCCTCAGATGCCATGTCCATAATTTATAGCAAAAAATCTAGCATGAATTCGATCTCAAACTACTTCATTAAAAGCAGTTATTACTCCACCACCTGCGTGACATCATTAACCAACGTGGTTGAACGACAGATTTGCAACAATATGGTTTCGGGAAACAGTCACGACTAGCTAGTTGATTTCTTCAATGATGCAACGTACTATGGTAGTTAATCAGTGAGTTATGTCGTTGTACGGGAAACGCACCCCTGAAGCGCTGTCGCGTGAGCCTGTAGAAGCTCAACAGCGCTGTGTTTTCCCTCCGTTAGATCCGCACGTTACAATTCAAATGAGCGCATCTGTTACACAGGACATCGGTTCTGACGGGATCTCTTCCCTAATCGTCCCTCCCTAACGTTTCCGTCTCTTTTTTATTCGTTGACGAAAATGACAGTAGATTTTCATCATAGTTTTTGTCGTCCAAAACTGGTTTTTATTTAGTTATCGTCTCATTTTCGTCAGTGAAAAGAGGTTGTTGATGAAAATTATGACGAAAATTATTCATCAACGAAATTAACATTGCTCTTCAGTAAAGTTTCCTGGATATTTTAGTTTCACTAACAGCATAAAAAAAAAAAAAACAACAACAACTCCAGTTCCACTTTGAAGTATGATGAATGAGAGACTTCATAAATTGTTTAATTTTTCTCTGTAGAAGTTTTGTTCTTTATAGTAATTTCAAATACATTTGTCACATCTCAGTCAGAGTTAAGCTCTCTCTCTCTCTCTCTCTCTCTCTCTCTCTCTCTCTCTCTCTCTCTCTTTCTTTCTCTCTTTCTCTCTCTCTCTCTCTGAGGTGATTGTTGTGATACCAAAGGCACAGGTGCTGATTCTCCCTTTATTATATGTGTGAAATATTGGAGCAGTGGATCATATTGATGAAACAGAAGCGATAGAAAAGAATCAACCAAAACTGAGAGAAAGAAAAGACAAATATTTTATTGGAAAATGAAATTGAGGGGCATGTGGTAGAATTAGATTGTGCTAAAAATCAAGAAGGCTAATAACACTCATGGCTCATAAAACATCTGAGCATATTTTCTGAGTGTATTTTCTGCATGATTCTGTTTGATTACCCCCCCCCCCCCCCCATAAATTCAGATCTAGAAAGCTCAAAGAATCATTAAAAAATGATTATTTTCTTGGTAACACTTTAGATTACAGCCCGAAAGTACTGGGTAAGTAAAATGAATTTACAGCGTGACTTTCGGTAATTATAGTGTAACTATAAAGTACATACGTGTAGGTATAAGGGAACAATATGTAATATTTAGGGAATAAAGGGGTAACTACCAGGAAAAGTAGTTTTTAATTAAGTGGTAATTATCCGTGTTGTTACAGGGTAACAACTTGTTCCCCTCTTGTTTCATGTAGTTACAGGGTAAGTATGAATCTACGGGCTGTAAATTAAAGTGGTGTTTGTTCCACTCTTGTTTCATGTAGTTACAGGGTAAGTATGAATCTACAGGCTGTAAATTAAAGTGGTGTTTGTTCCCCTCTTGTTTCATGTAGTAACAGGGTAAGTATGAATCTACAGGCTGTAAATTAAAGTGGTGTTTGTTCCCCTCTTGTTTCATGTAGTAACAGGGTAAGTATGAATCTACGGGCTGTAAATTAAAGTGGTGTTTGTTCCCCTCTTGTTTCATGTAGTTACAGGGTAAGTATGAATCTACGGGCTGTAAATTAAAGTGGTGTTTGTTCCCCTCTTGTTTCATGTAGTTACAGGGTAAGTGTGAATCTGCGGGCTGTAAATTAAAGTGGTGTTTGTTCCCCTCTTGTTTCATGTAGTTACAGGGTAAGTATGAATCTACGGGCTGTAAATTAAAGTGGTGTTTGTTCCCCTCTTGTTTCGTGTAGTTACAGGGTAAGTACAATAAAAACACGTACACAATCTGATATCACTCGGAAATTTTTATTTGAAAAACAACTTTTAAAAACAGACTTACGACACTTCTTATTTGTTTCTCTTGCTTGGCTTCATCCTCCACTTGTTCCTCTTCTTTTTCGTTTTTGCCACAGATGAATCTTAAGCAGGAATCCCATGTCTCTAGCTATTATTAAAAGAAAATACAGTATACCCAGAAATGTCCTCACCATTTACTTGACTTTTATCCTCATGCCATCCGAGATGTATACGACTTTCTTTCTTCAGATGAACACAGAAAAATAAATAATCTCTGCTAATTGGTTCCTAAAAGTTGAAGCATCAAACAGCACATACAGCAATAACTACAGTAATCCATACGACCCCAATGGATGAATCAATGTCTTCTGAAGTGAAACAATAAGTGTTTGTAAGAAAAATACCAATATTTTACATTTTTTCAACTGTAGACTATTGCTTCCGACCCACAGTCACCTGCGCATGCATGAGAGGGTTAGGGTTAAGTTCAAGCTTGACGTAACTTGAAGCGTGACGTGAGCGCGCCGAGAAACTGTAGT
The DNA here is from genome assembly GCA_039654105.1 of Coreius guichenoti. Lineage (NCBI taxonomy): Eukaryota > Metazoa > Chordata > Actinopteri > Cypriniformes > Gobionidae > Coreius > Coreius guichenoti. The sequence continues at coordinate 212,236 of CM077189.1, read as the reverse complement.
CACGCGGATGTCGGATGCTGTCGGTTTTTATTTTATTAGATTTTTTTAATTACTGCTCACAACACTATACAAACAATAACATAATATATGATAATAGCAGTGAGAAACAAACAAGACAGGAATACAGAGACGCCATGAAAGCTTGAAGCTTCACATTGCTCTTTACTCATATTGCACGCGCTGGTAACGGTTGGAAGCGAAAATATTAGTCCTCTGGGTGTCTCTGGGTATACTTTTTATTTTAATAAATATTAATACAGAATAGCAAAAGACATGGGATTCCTTCAGTGGAAATAATGAAAATGAAGAAGAGGAACAAGAGGAGGAGAAGCCAAGCAAGAGAAACAAAAAAGGGACAAAACTTGCTTTTTACTGTCAGGAAGTTAGTATTTGAAATGAAAAGTTTTTAAAAAAAAATGAATACTTGAATAAGAAGTGTTTTGAAAGTTGTTTTTCAAATAAATGTTTCCGAGTGATATCAGATTGTGTACGTGTTTTTATTGTATTTACCCTGTAACTACATGAAACAAGAGTGGAACAAGCACCACTTTATTTTACAGCCCGTAGATTCACTCTTACCCTGTAACTACATGAAACAAGAGGGGAACAAACACCACTTTAATTTACAGCCCGTAGATTCATACTTACCCTGTAACTACATGAAACAAAAGGGGAACAAACACCACTTTAATTTACAGCCCGTAGATTCACACTTATCAAATCAAAATCAAATCACCTTTATTTATATAGCACTTTTTACAATGCCAATTGTTTCAAAGCAGCTTCACAGTGGTAACAGGAAAATAATGCAACAGAATTTGATTCGGCTGTACAGCCGCTCTGGTGAAAACGGTGATGTCATCAGCTCATTTCAATTATCATATAGTGTCAATGCAGGCAGATCAGTAATATAGTTGAAATTTAAGTGTCCCCAACTAAGCAAGCCAAAAGCCAAAGGCGACGGTGGCAAGGAACCAAAACTCCTTCAGGGCCAGAATGGAGAAAAAAACCTTGGGAGAAACCAGGCTCAGTCGGGGTGCCAGTTCTCCTCTGGCCGACGAACAAATAGTGTATGATTATGATTCTGGCAACATTACAGGTCAGAAGTCATATTAGATCAATAGATATTCGTAGGATTATTCGAAAGATTGGAGTCGTCATGCGGGGATGGGTTTAATGAGGATGTCGTGTCGATGCGGCATTTACAGGGGGGAGTTTAATTGACACGGTCTCTACAGACACTTCAGGGATGCGTTCGTCATGTCCAGGCTAAGATGTGTTTTTAGTCTAGATTTAAACTGACAGAGTGTGTCTGCTTCCCGAACAATGCTAGGAAGACTGTTCCAGAGTTTAGGTGCTAAATAGGAAAAGGATCGACCGCCTGCAGTTGATTTTGATATTCTAGGTATTATCAACTGGCCAGAATTTTGAGACCGCAATAGACGTGATGGAGTATAATGCGTTAAGAGCTCGCTCAAGTACTGGGGAGCTAAACCATTTAGTGCTTTGTAAGTAATCAGCAAGATTTTAAAATGTATACGATGTTTAATAGGGAGCCAATGCAGTGTTGCCAGAACCAGGCTAATATGGTCATACTTCCTGGTTCTAATAAGAACTCTAGCTGCTGCGTTTTGGACAAGCTGCAGTTTATTTATTAAGCGAGCAGGGCAACCACCCAGTAGAGCATTACAATAATCTAGCCTTGAGGTCATGAACGCATGAACTAACTGTTCAGCATTTTGTATTGAAAGCATGTGCCGTAATTTAGATATATTTTTAAGATGGTAGAATGCAGTTTTACAGATGCTAGAAACTTGGCTTTCAAATGAGAGATTGGTATCAAAGAGAACACCCAGGTTCCTAACTGACGACGAGGACTTGACAGAGCAGCCATCGAGTGTTAGACAGTATTCTAGGTTACTACTTGTAGAGTTTTTTTGTCCAATGATTAAAAATTAATTTTTTTCTGAATTAAGTTGCAGGAAATTACTAGTCATCCAATTTTTTATATCAGATATGCATTCCGTTAATCTTGTGAATTGGTAAATTTCGTCAGGGCGTGAAGAAATATAGAGCTGAGTATCGTCAGCATAACAATGAAAACTAACGCCATGCTTCCTAATAATATCTTGGAGTGGTAGCATGTACAGGGTGAAAAGCAACGGTCCTAGCACTGAGCCCTGCGGTACTCCATACTGAACTTGTGATCGGTGTGACATCTCTTCATTTACTGCTACAAACTGATAACGGTCAGATAAGTATGATTTAAACCATGCCAATGAAATTCCACTAATGCCAACATAATTTTCGAGTCTATTCAAAAGAATGTTGTGGTCGATAGTATCGAATGCAGCGCTAAGATCGAGTAAAACTAACAGAGAGATACAACCACGATCGGATGATAAGAGTAAATCATTTGTAACTCTAATGAGAGCAGTCTCAGTACTATGATACAGTCTAAATCCTGACTGGAAATCCTCACAGATACCATTTCTTTCTAAAAAGGAGCATAATTGTGAGGACACTGCCTTTTCTAGTATTTTTGACAGAAAGGGTAGATTTGAGATTGGCCTGTAATTGACTAATTCTGTAGGATCAAGTTGCGGTTTTTTAATAAGTGGTTTAATAATAGCCAACTTAAAAGTTTTCGGTACATATCCTAATGTCAAGGATGAATGAATGATATTAAGAAGAGGATCTATGACCTCTGGAAGCATCTCTTTTAGTAGTTTAGTCGGTATAGGGTCGAGCATACATGTTGTTGATTTTGATGATTTAACGAGTTTAGCCAATTCTTCTTCTCCTATAGCAGTGAATGAATGAATGTAATTTTTCCTCAGTGACACTACAATGCACTGTCTGATGTGATACTGTAGTAGACGGCTGCATGGTTATAATTTTTTTCCTAATATTATCAATCTTACAAGTAAAGAAGTTCATAAAGTCATTACTGCTGTGCTGTTTACAAACATCAGAAGTTGAAGCTTTATCTTTGGTTAATTTAGCCACTGTATCGAATAAATACCTAAGGTTGTGTTTGTTTTCTTCTAAGAGAGTCGAGAAATAAGCAGATCTAGCAGTTTTTACGGCCTTTCTGTATGCAATCATGCTCTCTTTCCACGGGGAGCATCTGTGTCTAAAGTGCTGGAAAAGAGAGGGTCAATAGTTTCTGTTGCAACATCGAGTTCCTCTAGGCTATTTGGGATGCTGAGGAGATGAAACTCATGTTTAGTATATCTTTCTCCGTTGGCGAACAGGGCTTCACGTGATAAATGTAAGGAGATAGTCAGGCTGACGGAAAAGATTTCAGAATTAGAGACATGCATCCAGACTTTATTTGAGAGTAGTGAGAATGTAACAGCTTTAGACACTGCTTTGGATGCGAATAGCTTAGTGAACTCTGTACATTGTTCGGTTCCGGCTGTAGAGCCCGTGCAGCAGGGCAACTGGGTGACGGTGAGACGGCATAGTCGCGGATCAAAAAACCACTCTTCCGTTCCGATTAGAACATCAAACAGGTTCTCCCCACTCAGTGATGCACCCACTGAGAATCCTGTTGAAAGTGCCCTAGTTATTGGCGATTCTATTACACGGAACGTGAAAATAGAGACACCAGCCACCATACTCACATGTTTACCGGGAGCCAGAGCGCCTGACATCAAAGCAAATTTAAAAGTGCTGGCTAATGCTAATAGTAAATTCTCTAAGATTATTATTCACGTCGGCACAAATGATGTTCGACTTCGCCAGTCGGAGATCACCAAAATTAACATTAAAGAGGTGTGTAAACTCGCAAGTACGATGGCAGATGATGTTTTTTGCTCTGGTCCCCTCCCCGTTAAAAGGAGTGATGAGATACTATCATCACTCAATGGCTGGTTGTCTAAGTGGTGTCCGCAAAATAACATAGGGTTCATAGACAATTGGAAAAGCTTTTGGGGCAGACCTGACCTGTTGAAAAAAGATGGTATTCATCCTTCCTGGGATGGTGCCGCTCTTCTCTCTAGTAATTTGGCACATAGTCTTAGAGCTAAACCTTGACTAACTGGGGCCCAGGTCAGGAAGCAGACGGACTGGCTTACCCGACCGCCTGCTAGCTGTCTCACGTCACAGAAGTCAGATAAATCCCAGCACATAGAGACTCTTTCACCTAGATATTATCACATAGAGACTGTGTTTGTTCCACGAATTAGTAAATACAAAAAACCATCAAAACCATTCAACGGTAAAAATTTAATTGATGTCCAACAAATAAACAACAGATATAATACAGATGATCAAATGATAAAGCTCGGGCTGCTGAATATTCGATCCCTTTCCTCAAAAGGGCTTATTGTTAATGATATGATTACAGATCATAACCTAGATGTGCTGTGTTTGACAGAAACCTGGCTAAAACCTGACGATTACATTACTTTAAATGAGTCCACCCCCCAAGATTATTGTTATAAACACGAGCCGCGTCTGAAAGGTAAAGGGGGAGGTGTTGCTGTAATTTATAATAATATCTTCGGTATTACTCAGAAGTCTAGTTTCAAATATAATTCCTTTGAAGTTTTGGTGCTTTATGTAACGTTATGTAGTGAAATTGATAAATCCCATTTGACATTTGTGCTGGCTACTGTATACAGGTCACCAAGGCACCATACAGACTTTACCAGAGAATTTGCTGATTTTCTATCAGACTTAGTACTGGCTGCAGATAAAGTCCTAATTGTTGGTGATTTTAATATCCATGTAGACAATGAAAAAGACGCATTGGGATTGGCATTTAGAGACATTCTAAACTCTATTGGAGTAAGGCAACACGTGTCAGGACCCACTCATCGCCATAATCATATGTTAGACCTAATACTGTCACATGGAATAAATGGTGACATCATTGAAATTCTGCAGCAGAGCGATGACATCTCAGATCATTACCTAGTATCATGTACACTTAATTTAGCAAAGGCTGCAAAGCCGTCCCCTCCCTTCAAATATGGCAGGACTATCACTGCTGCGACTAAAGATTTCTTTGTAAATAATCTTCCTCATCAGTTTCATCTCCTCAGCATCCCAGATAGCCTAGAGGAACTCGATGTTGCAACAGAAACTATTGACCCTCTCTTTTCCAGCACTTTAGACACAGATGCTCCCCGGCGCTTAAAGAAGATTAAAGAAAATAGTCCAACGCCGTGGTACAACGAGCACACCCGGGCCCTTAAAACAGCAGCCAGAAAAATGGAGCGCAGCTGGAAGAAAACAAAACTAGAAGTTTTTCGCATTTCGTGGAAAGAGAGCATGATTGCATACAGAAAGGCCCTAAAAACTGCTAGATCTGCTTATTTCTCGACTCTCTTAGAAGAAAACAAACACAACCCTAGGTATTTATTTGATACAGTGGCTAAATTAACCAAAGATAAAACTTCACCTTCTGATGTTTGTAAACAGCACAGCAGTAATGACTTTATGAACTTCTTTACTTGTAAGATTGATAATATTAGGAAACAAATTATAACCATGCAGCCGTCTACTACAGTATCACATCAGACAGTGCATTGTAGTGTCACTGAGGAAAAATTACATTCATTCACTGCTATAGGAGAAGAAGAATTGGCTAAACTCGTTAAATCATCAAAATCAACAACATGTATGCTTGACCCCATACCGACTAAACTACTAAAAGAGATGCTTCCAGAGGTCATAGATCCTCTCCTTAATATCATTAATTCATCCTTGACATTAGGATATGTACCGAAAACTTTTAAGTTGGCTATTATTAAACCACTTATTAAAAAACCGCAACTTGATCCTACAGAATTAGTCAATTACAGGCCAATCTCAAATCTACCCTTTCTGTTAAAAATACTAGAAAAGGCAGTGTCCTCACAATTATGCTCCTTTTTAGAAAGAAATGGTATCTGTGAGGATTTCCAGTCAGGATTTAGACCGTATCATAGTACTGAGACTGCTCTCATTAGAGTTACAAATGATTTACTATTATCATCCGATCGTGGTTGTATCTCTCTCTTAGTGTTACTCGATCTTAGCGCTGCATTCGATACTATCGACCACAACATTCTTTGAATAGACTCGAAAATTATGTTGGCATTAGTGGAATTTCATTGGCATGGTTTAAATCATACTTATCTGACCGTTATCAGTTTGTAGCAGTAAATGAAGAGATGTCACACCGATCACAAGTTCAGTATGGAGTACCGCAGGGCTCAGTGCTAGGACCGTTGCTTTTCACCCTGTACATGCTACCACTGGGAGATATTATTAGGAAGCATGGCGTTAATTTTCATTGTTATGCTGACGATACTCAGCTCTATATTTCTTCACGCCCTGACGAAATTTACCAATTCACAAGATTAACAGAATGCATAGCTGATATAAAAAATTGGATGACTAGTAATTTCCTGCAACTTAATTCAGAAAAAAATGAATTTTTAATCACTGGACAAAAAAACTCCACAAGTAGTAACCTAGAATACTGTCTAACACTCGATGGCTGCTCTGTCAAGTCCTCGTCGTCAGTTAGGAACCTGGGTGTGCTCTTTGATACCAATCTCTCATTTGAAAGCCACGTTTCTAGCATCTGTAAAACTGCATTCTACCATCTTAAAAATATATCTAAATTACGGCACATGCTTTCAATGCAAAATGCTGAACAGTTAGTTCATGCGTTCATGACCTCAAGGCTAGATTATTGTAATGCTCTACTGGGTGGTTGCCCTGCTCGCTTAATAAATAAACTGCAGCTTGTCCAAAACGCAGCAGCTAGAGTTCTTACTAGAACAGGAAGTATGACCATATTAGCCCGGTTCTGGCAACACTGCATTGGCTCCCTATTAAACATCATATACATTTTAAAATCTTGCTGATTACTTACAAAGCACTAAATGGTTTAGCTCCCCAGTACTTGAGCGAGCTCTTAACGCATTATACTCCATCACGTCTATTGCAGTCTCAAAATTCTGGCCAGTTGATAATACCTAGAACATCAAAATCAACTGCAGGCGGTCGATCCTTTTCCTATTTAGCACCTAAACTCTGGAACAGTCTTCCTAGCATTGTTCGGGAAGCAGACACACTCTGTCAGTTTAAATCTAGACTAAAAACACATCTCTTTACTATGGCATACACATAAAACATTTTTAATTTATATTATTCAAATCAGTTAAATGATTGTTTTAGGCTGCATTAACTAGGTCAGCCGGAACCGGGAACACTTCCAATAACACCTGATGTACTCGTTACATCATAAGAAGAATGGCATCTACGCTAATGTTAGTCTCTCTGTTTATCCCGAGGTTTACTGCAGTCGGCCGTATCCGGGCCATATCCAGACCAGATGGTGGCCCTTAGCCTGGACATGACGACCATATCCCCGTGTCAATTAAACTCCCCCCTGTAAATGCCGCATCGACACGACATCCTCATTAAACCCGTCCCCGGCGTGACGACTCCAATCTTTCGAATAATCCTACGAATATCTATTGATCTAATATGACTTCTGACCTGTAATGTGCCAGAATCATAATCATACACTATTTGTTGGTCGGCCAGAGGAGAACTGGCACCCCGACTGAGCCTGGTTTCTCCCAAGGTTTTTTTCTCCATTCTGGCCCTGAAGGAGTTTTGGTTCCTTGCCACCGTCGCCTTTGGCTTTGGCTTGCTCAGTTGGGGACACTTAAATTTCAATTATATTACTGATCTGCCCGCATTGACACTATATGATAATTGAAATGAGTTGGATGACATCACCGTTTTCAACAGAGCCGAATCAAATTCCGTTGCATTATTTTCCTGTTACCACTGTGAAGCTGCTTTGAAACAATTGCCATTGTAAAAAGCGCTATATAAATAAAGGTGATTTGATTTGATTTGATTTTGATGAAACTGATGAGGAAGATTATTTACAAAGCAATCTTTAGTCGCAGCAGTGATAGTCCTGCCATATTTGAAGTGAGGGGACAGCTTTGCAGCCTTTGCTAAATTAAGTGTACATGATACTATGTAATGATCTGAGATGTCATCGCTCTGCTGCAGAATTTCAATGGTATCAACATTTATTCCATGTGACAGTATTAGGTCTAAAGTATGATTACGGCGATGAGTGGGTCCTGACACGTGTTGCCTTACTCCAATAGAGTTTAGAATGTCTCTAAATGCCAATCCCAATGTGTCTTTTTCATTGTCTACATGGATATTAAAATCACCAACAATTAGGACTTTATCTGCAGCCAGTACTAACTCTGATAGAAAATCAGCAAATTCTCTGGTAAAGTCTGTATGGTGCCCTGGTGGCCTGTATACAGTAGCCAGCACAAATGTCAAACGGGATTTATCAATTTCACTACATAACGTTACATAAAGCACCAAAACGTCAAAGGAATTATATTTGAAACTAGACTTCTGAGTAATACTGAAGATATTATTATAAATTACAGCAACACCTCCCCCTTTACCTTTCAGACGCGGCTCGTGTTTATAACAATAATCTTGGGGGGTGGACTCATTTAAAGTAATGTAATCGTCAGGTTTTAGCCAGGTTTCTGTCAAACACAGCACATCTAGGTTATGATCTGTAATCATATCATTAACAATAAGCGCTTTTGAGGAAAGGGATCGAATATTCAGCAGCCCGAGCTTTATCATTTGATCATCTGTATTATATCTGTTGTTTATTTGTTGGAAATCAATAAAATTTTTACCGTTAAATGGTTTTGATGGTTTTTTGTATTTGCTAATTCGTGGAACAGACACAGTCTCTATGTGATAATATCTAGGTGAAAGAGTCTCTATGTGCTGGGATTTATCTGACTTCTGTGACGTGAGACAGCTAGCAGGCGGTCGGGTAAGCCAGTCCGTCTGCTTCCTGACCTGGGCCCCAGTTAGTCAAGGTTTAGCTCTAAGACTATGTGCCAAATTACTAGAGAGAAGAGCGGCACCATCCCAGGAAGGATGGATGCGATCTTTTTTCAACAGGTCAGGTCTGCCCCAAAAGCTTTTCCAATTGTCTATGAACCCTATGTTACAGTTACCCTGTAACTACATGAAACAAGAGGGGAACAAACACTATTTTAATTTACAGCCCGTAGATTCACACTTACCCTGTAACTACATGAAACAAGAGGGGAACAAACACCACTTTAATTTACAGCCCGTAGATTCATACTTACCCTGTTACTACATGGAATAACAAGCACCACTTACCCTGTAACTACACAAATAATTACCCCTTAATTAAAAAATACTTACAGTATAAATAATTTGTTAATTTTCCTGGTAGTTACCCCTTTATTCCCCAAATATTACATATTGTTCCCTTATACCTACACATACATACTTTATAATTACACTATAATTACCGAAAGTTACGCTGTAAATTCGTTTTACTTACGCAGTACGTTCCGGGCGGTAATCTAAAGCGTTACCCTTTTCTTTTCTGATTTCTGCTCCGCTAATGAATAGTTACAAAAGAAGTGATCAAGATTAGCATGTCAAGGTAACTGCTACATTCACGGCAGTCGAAATGTCTCCTTTGACTGTACTGCACAGCGAGCCGGCGGCAATCGCATGAGCTTTCATGACGGGAGCTTTCAAATCAAATCACCTTTATTTATATAGCGCTTTTTACAATGCCAATTGTTTCAAAGCAGCTTCACAGTGGTAACAGGAAAATAATGCAACAGAATTTGATTCGGCTGTACAGCCGCTCTGGTGAAAACGGTGATGTCATCAGCTCAATTCAATTATCATATAATGTCAATGCGGGCAGATCAGTAATATAGTTGAAATTTAAGTGTCCCCAACTGAGCAAGCCAAAAGCCGAAGGCGACGGTGGCAAGGAACCAAAACTCCTTCAGGGCCAGAATGGAGAAAAAAACCTTGGGAGAAACCAGGCTCAGTCGGGGTGCCAGTTCTTCTCTGGCCGACGAACAAATAGTGTATGATTATGATTCTGGCAACATTACAGGTCAGAAGTCATATTAGATCAATAGATATTCGAAGGATTATTCGAAAGATTGGAGTTGTCACGTCGGGGACGGGTTTAATGAGGATGTCGTGTCGATGTGGCATTTACGGGGGGAGTTTAATTGACACTGTCTCTGCAGACACTTCAGGGATATGGTCGTCATGTCCAGGCTAAGGTCCCCCATCTGGTCTGGATACGGCCCGGATCCGGCCGACTGCAGTAAACCTCGGGATAAACAGAGAGACTAACATTAGCGTAGATGCCATTCTTCTTATGATGTAACGAGTACATCAGGTGTTATTGGAAGTGTTCCCGGTTCCGGCTGACCTAGTTAATGCAGCCTAAAACAATCATTTAACTGATTTGAATAATATAAATTAAAAATGTTTTATGTGTATGCCATAGTAAAGAGATGTGTTTTTAGTCTAGATTTAAACTGACAGAGTGTGTCTGCTTCCCGAACAATGCTAGGAAGACTGTTCCAGAGTTTAGGTGCTAAATAGGAAAAGGATCGACCACCTGCAGTTGATTTTGATATTCTAGGTATTATCAACTGGCCAGAATTTTGAGACCGCAATAGACGTGATGGAGTATAATGTGTTAAGAGCTCGCTCAAGTACTGGGGAGCTAAACCATTTAGTGCTTTGTAAATAATCAGCAAGATTTTAAAATGTATACGATGTTTAATAGGGAGCCAATGCAGTGTTGCCAGAACCGGGCTAATATGGTCATACTTCCTGGTTCTAGTAAGAACTCGAGCTGCTGCGTTTTGGACAAGCTGCAGTTTATTTATTAAGCGAGCAGGGCAACCACCCAGTAGAGCATTACAATAATCTAGCCTTGAGGTCATGAACTCATGAACTAACTGTTCAGCATTTTGCATTGAAAGCATGTGCCGTAATTTAGATATATTTTTAAGATGGTAGAATGCAGTTTTACAGATGCTAGAAACGTGTTTTTTTTAAATGAGAGTTTGGTATCAAAGAGCACACCCAGGTTCCTAACTGACGACGAGGACTTGACAGAGCAGCCATCGAGTGTTAGACAGTATTCTAGGTTACTACTTGTGGAGTTTTTTTGTCCAATGATTAAAAATGCAGTTTTTTCTGAATTAAGTTGTAGGAAATCACTAGTCATCCAATTTTTTATATCAGCTATGCATTCTGTTAATCTTGTGAATTGGTAAATTTCGTCAGGGCGTGAAGAAATATAGAGCTGAGTATCGTCAGCATAACAATAAAAATTAACGCCATGCTTCCTAATAATATCTCCCAGTGGTAGCATGTACAGGGTGAAAAGCAACGGTCCTAGCACTGAGCCCTGTGGTACGCCATACTGAACTTGTGATCGGTGTGACATCTCTTCATTTACTGCTACAAACTGATAACGGTCAGATAAGTATGATTTAAACCATGCCAATGAAATTCCACTAATGCCAACATAATTTTCGAGTCTATTCAAAAGAATGTTGTGGTCGATAGTATCGAATGCAGCGCTAAGATCGAGTAACACTAACAGAGAGATACAACCACGATCGGATGATAAGAGTAAATCATTTGTAACTCTAATGAGAGCAGTCTCAGTACTATGATATGGTCTAAATCCTGACTGGAAATCCTCACAGATACCATTTCTTTCTAAAAAGGAGCATAATTGTGAGGACACTGCCTTTTCTAGTATTTTTGACAGAAAGGGTAGATTTCAGATTGGCCTGTAATTGACTAATTTTGTAGGATCAAGTTGCGGTTTTTTAATAAGTGGTTTAATAATGGCCAACTTTTTTCGGTACATATCCTAATGTCAAGGATGAATTAATGATATTAAGAAGAGGATCTATGACCTCTGGAAGCATCTCTTTTAGTAGTTTAGTCGGTATGGGGTCGAGCATACATGTTGATTTTGATGATTTAACGAGTTTAGCCAATTCTTCTTCTCCTATAGCAGTGAATGAATGTAATTTTTCCTCAGTGACACTACAATGCACTGTCTGATGTGATACTGTAGTAGACGGCTGCATGGCCATAATTTTTTTCCTAATATTATCAATCTTACAAGTAAAGAAGTTCATAAAGTCATTACTGCTGTGCTGTTTACAAACATCAGAAGGTGAAGCTTTATCCTTGGTTAATTTAGCCACTGTATCGAATAAATACCTAGGGTTGTGTTTGTTTTCTTCTAAGAGAGTCGAGAAATAAGCAGATCTAGCAGTTTTTAGGGCCTTTCTGTATGCAATCATGCTCTCTTTCCACAAAATGCAAAAAACTTCGTTTTGTTTTCTTCCAGCTGCGCTCCATTTTTCTGGCTGCTGTTTTAAGGGCCCGGGTGTGCTCGTTGTACCACGGCGTTGGACTATTTTCTTTAATCTTCTTTTAATTGCTGGGGAGCAACTGTGTCTAAAGTTCTGGAAAAAAGAGAGTCAATAGTTTCTGTTGCAACATCGAGTTCCTCTAGGCTATCTGGGATGCTGAGGAGATGAAACTGATGAGGAAGATTATTTACAAAGAAATCTTTAGTCGCAGCAGTGATAGTCCTGCCATATTTGAAGGGAGGGGACGGCTTTGCAGCCTTTGCTAAATTAAGTGTACATGATACTAGGTAATGATCTGAGATGTCATCGCTCTGCTGCAGAATTTCAATGGTATCAACATTTATTCCATGTGACAGTATTAGGTCTAATGTATGATTACGGCGATGAGTGGGTCCTGACACATGTTGCCTTACTCCAATAGAGTTTAGAATGTCTCTAAATGCCAATCCCAATGCGTCTTTTTCATTGTCTACATGGATATTAAAATCACCAACAATTAGGACTTTATCTGCAGCCAGTACTAACTCTGATAGAAAATCAGCAAATTCTCTGGTAAAGTCTGTGTGGTGCCCTGGAGGCCTGTATACAGTAGCCAGCACAAATGTCAAACGGGATTTATCAATTTCACTACATATCGTTACATAAAGCACCAAAACTTCAAAGGAATTATATTTGAAACTAGACTTCTGAGTAATACCGAAGATATTATTATAAATTACAGCAACACCTCCCCCTTTACCTTTCAGACGCAGCTCGTGTTTATAACAATAATCTTGGGGGGTGGACTCATTTAAAGTAATGTAATCGTCAGGTTTTAGCCAGGTTTCTGTCAAACACAGCACATCTAGGTTATGATCTGTAATCATATCATTAACAATAAGCGCTTTTGAGGAAAGGGATCGAATATTCAGCAGCCCGAGCTTTATCATTTGATCATCTGTATTATATCTGTTGTTTATTTGTTTTTACATCAATTAAATTTTTACCGTTGAATGGTTTTGATGGTTTTTTTGTATTTACTAATTCGTGGAACAGACACAGTCTCTATGTGATAATATCTAGGTGAAAGAGTCTCTATGTGCTGGGATTTATTTGACTTCTGTGACGTGAGACAGCTAGCAGGCGGTCGGGTAAGCCAGTCCGTCTGCTTCCTGACCTGGGCCCCAGTTAGTCAAGGTTTATCTCTAAGACTATGTGCCAAATTACTAGAGGGAAGAGCGGCACCATCCCAGGAAGGATGAATCTTTTTTCAACAGGTCAGGTCTGCCCCAAAAGCTTTTCCAATTGTCTATGAACCCTATGTTATTTTGCGGACACCACTTAGACAACCAGCCATTGAGTGATGATAGTCTGCTAAGTATCTCATCACTCCTTTTAACGGGGAGGGGACCAGAGCAAAAAACGTCATCTGCCATCGTACTTGCGAGTTTACACACCTCTTTAATGTTAATTTTGGTGATCTCCAACTGGCGAAGTCGAACATCATTTGTGCCGACGTGAATAATAATCTTAGAGAATTTACGGTTAGCATTAGCCAGCACTTTTAAATTTGCTTTGATGTCAGGCGCTCTGGCTCCCGGTAAACATGTGACTATGGTGGCTGGTGTCTCTATTTTCATGTTCCGTGTAATAGAATCGCCAATAACTAGGGCACTTTCAACAGGACTCTCAATGGGTGCGTCACTGAGTGGGGAGAACCTGTTTGATGTTCTAATCGGAACGGAAGAATGGTTTTTTGATCCGCGACTATGCCGTCTCACAGTCACCCAGTTGCCCTGCTGCACGGGCTCTACAGCCGGAACCGAACAATGTACAGAGTTCACTAAGCTATTCGCATCCAAAGCAGTGTCTAAAGCTGTTACATTCTCACTACTCTCAAATAAAGTCTGGATGCGTGTCTCTAATTCTGAAATCTTCTCTGTCAGCCTGACTATCTCCTTACATTTATCACATGTGAAGCCCTGTTCGCCAACGGAGAAAGATATACTAAACATGAAACATGCAGTGCAAGTGACAATGACAGGAGAAGAAGACATGGCTTACCGTATTTGTTGATTAATCCAACTTACCACAGTTGTTTGATGGAGTCTATTTACTAATCCAACTCACCACAGTTGTTTAATGAACTCAGAAAACAAGAGTCCCGAGTGCAGAGATGGCAAGCTAACAGGCTAGCGAAATGCTAACGCGTGATAGTGATTTAGATTAAAAGCTAGCAGTGTCAGATTTAATGTGGTAGGCAATATTAGACAATATATGGTGATGGGTAAATTATATTTCGCAGTTTAAACAACGGAATGATATCAAATAAAGATTCAAAAGCAAGCAAAGCGCACACGCGAGCACAGCAGTCAGCAGGACAAACAGGAGGCAGACAGGATAGCTTTCAATGTTGCTGCTATAGCTTCGGATAGAAAAAAAAAAGAAAATAAAAAGACGAGTGTGCAAATGACTTGGTGAAAAGCAGAGAACAGCACAGCAACTACCCAAGGCAGTCCCTTTTTTTAACTAAGTTTGGTTTATTCAGAGTCACAGCATTTGTTCAGTATGGCGTAGTGTTTATTAACGTTCCCATAGCATCAGCCACTGACACAGCATCTCGTTCCCTTCTCAAGGAACCGGGGTTACATACGTAACCCTAAGATATTTTTTCCTTTACATCATTAATGTGATAAATGTAGAAATACACAACCAAAAACAATTCTTGTCCCCATAATTATTGCCTGAATACAGATAACTGGACTACTCACACTAAACCAAGCAGCTCTGCTTTGCTTGAGAACAGCATGACTCTTCTGGTCCAGCACTATACCAACATAAACCAGCCTGGACCAACTTTATTGATTTTTTTCAGCAGATATGTGGTGACTGTGATCTTCCACATGAGACACCGTCATCAACCTTTACCAGAGTTATTCTTTCTCAATAGGAATCAGCACTACGATGCTAAGCGGCTAATTGATATTCCACACACTCAGGTCTTCTGCCCTTTCCAGCTCACAGACGGTGTGAGTGTCCTGCGTATCATCATGTTCCTCTATAATCTAAACACAGTCTATATGTTTTGTCTTGATTGTGAATGTTATGTATATTAAGCTCAAGGACACCTTTTCCAAAATCCAATTCAAGCACTTTTCAAGGTGCATTTTCAGGCTTTTCACCTTACAACTGTGGTAAAATACATGTTTTCATGCATATATGTACTTATACATATACATTATTCATCACATTAAATTATGTGTTGTTGTGCTATTTTAAGGGAAAAAAGCATCATTCCACAGAAGGGTGACAAATTAAAGAAAAACACCTTTTCATGGTTCAAAATGGCATCCTATATAACCTGGAACTGGAACTAACCCTAAACTGGGAGCTTTGTCCCGCACCATGTAAGACGTCAGCAGCGTCCCCTATTTCAATTTTGTCTGTATTGTTTTTGCCCTAAAATTTCCCCTAAAATTACAATACCAGAATAAGAAATACGATTATAAAAATTGCAACTGGCATTTAAAAATCCATTTGCACAGCCGTCGTTCCAGCTAGAGCGGGGAAAATAACCAACCAACGCAATCGTAGAGAGGGGTTTTTCACAGTAGAACACCCTAACTATCATGACAAGATGTACCAACTGCTTTTAGCAACATCCTGCTAACCACCCAACACCCAAGCATTGGAGTGTGGATTGGCTGGAAAAACTCTTCTTCAGAAAGTCTACAATAGTTGAAGGCAGATCCTCTCACTCTTGCTTTATCTCTCTTTCTCTGATAGGCATCAGAACTCCTCATGCAGAAGAACCATGAGCAAACCGTCCTTCAGAATGACATCACTGTAATCACATCAGGGAGTTCTGTGTTTTGTGCATCAAAAACTTAGGAAAATCCACAAACTGCAAGGGTTTGACATTTCATTCTCTGCTGGGGTATTTTTTTGGTGGTATTTCAGTAAGTTTGTGTTTTTGTTTTGTCTCTGGCCGTCTCGTGTGGTGATCCTTCACGATCCCCAGATGAGTTTTTGTGGCCGTCTCGTATGTTGTGCCGTCTGGCTCCTCGCTGTTCAGGACATGAGCCGGTGGGGACTGACGTCTGCTGACGCGACCCCTGACCAACCCCAGGAAAACCCCAGACATTCATGGGACGGCCTGCAAAGACAGAAACGCAACTGGGTTTGGAATCAGTTCTTTATGCTTGAGGAATACACCGGGACGGAGCCGCTGTATGTGGGCAAGGTAAGAACTCTTCATTCGTTTCCCACATGAAAGTCTTGTTTTTTAAATTAATCACCACATAAGTTTAGTGTTTAGAATCATGAATAAGTGCAGTCAAGTACTAACATGTACAGGTCATTTTTTTGTTCTCTCTGGCCATGCACCAATACAACTTTTGCTGTGTAATGGGTATCACATTTCAGTACAGAGGTATTACAGAGTAGACTTCACCGCACACAGAGAACGGGCATAAATCTTAGAATAAAACATTCTTTCTGCCCTTTTATTTCTGCTGCAGGGCTTTATTTCTGGAACCGTTCACTCTTTAGTAAACTGCAGCTCTTGAGGAAAGTGTGTTAATTCTGGCCTTCTGTTCTTTTGCTGATTCTGAGTCTCTGTGTTCATTGACAGCTGTTCACCACCCGTTACCAGTGGCTTCATCAGAAAAGTTAGGGGGAGAAACATCTATCACAGATATCAATCAAATGTTGTTGCCTTTTGCTTCCAATTATAAAGTGGATTTTTTTAAATATGAGCCATCATCAGTGCTTCTCAAAGCTGTCCTGTGTGTCTCCATCATCAAACACACCTGATTAACTCACAGCTCATCAGTAGAGACGACAGGACGTGAAGGATGAGGGAGACACAGAATGTGCAGCACTGGGTTTGAGAAGCCCTGCTCTCAATTATTAAATTAGCTCATTTCATCTATACAGGGATGTCCAGTTCTCATCTGATAGTGTCAGTACAGTCAGATCAATAATATTGTTGTATATTAAGTGTCCCCAACTAAGCAAAGGTTAGAAAAAAGGTTGTCAAACTTTTACATTTCAAGAAAAACCGATTATGTCCTCGGCCAAGATGTTGAGGGGGAACAAACATTCTTAAAGTTTTGTTTATTTTGTAACATCCAGGCAGTATCAGTCGCAGTGACCATAATTTGACTGCTTTAACTAAACAGACAAAATTGGCAAAAAAAAAGGAGAAAGAACTAGGATAAATTACATAAGTCATATAAAAAATGGGTAACACTTTACAATAAGGTTCATTAGTTAACATTAGTTTTATTGTAAGTTAATAGGTTACAAAAGTAAACTACACTAAAAAGAGGCAATATTTTAAGCAAAAAAAGGGGGAAAAAGAGGCTGTCAAACAAGAGATCATAGAGATCAATCAAACAAGAGATCATAATTCCAGATTAAATTGTTGCTTTGCAGTAAGCCAGGTAATATTTCATCATCACAAATATGACAATTATTGGGGGATTTTATATTGGAGCTTGTGTTTAGAAGAGGATTGAAGGAAGGCTATCTGATAAATATTGGTAACGCTCTCTCTCTCTCTCTCTCTCTCTCTCTCTCTCTCTCTGTCTCTCTCTCTGTCTCTCTCTCTCTCTCTCTCTCTCTGTCTCTCTCTCTGTCTCTCTCTCTCTCTCTCTGTCTCTCTCTCTCTCTCTCTCTGTCTCTCTCTCTGTCTCTCTCTCTCTCTCTCTCTCTCTCCCTCTCTCTGCCGGGAGTGTTTGGGTGCGTGTGAGAGTGTTTGATGAATGAAAGTGGTTTTTTTTCTGCTGTTATTAGAACAGTAGTCAAGTCAAGTCACCTTCATTTATATAGCGCTTTTTACAACACAGATTGCTTCAAAGCGGCTTTACAGTGCACTGCAAAAATGCTTTTCTTACTTAGTATTTTTGTCTTGTTTCTAGTCCAAACATCTAAAAATTCTTAAAACAAGAAGCATTTACTAGGCAAGCAAAAATTATTGTCTTGTTTTGGGAAAAAATAACTCAAAATTAAGT
Source organism: Coreius guichenoti (assembly GCA_039654105.1). Classification (NCBI taxonomy): domain Eukaryota; kingdom Metazoa; phylum Chordata; class Actinopteri; order Cypriniformes; family Gobionidae; genus Coreius; species Coreius guichenoti. The sequence goes on along the minus strand of CM077189.1, from coordinate 193,965 downwards.
GAGTTTTTGCTTAAAATAAGCAAAATAATCTGCCAATGGGGTAAGAAAAATAATCTTGTTTTCTGTTTGAATTAAGATTATTTTGCTTACCCCACTGGCAGATTATTTTGCTTATTTTAAGCAAAAACTCACTTAATTTTGAGTTATTTTTTCCCAAAACAAGACAATAATTTTTGCTTGTCTAGTAAATGCTTCTTGTTTTAAGAATTTTTAGATGTTTGGACTAGAAACAAGACAAAAATACTAAGTAAGAAAAGCATTTTTTGCAGTGTGATAATAGGAAATTAATTTTGCTTTAGAAAAAAGCTAAAGTAAGTTTTTGATTGATTAATTTCTGTTGTAAAAACTGATTAGTTATTTAATTTGGCACCACTTAAACAACACCATCCTCAACTAAAACAGAAAACCCCCAACGCGTTCCGGACCCCATCCGCACGGCAACAGCACCTGGTGGCCGGAGAACGCAAACCATGAGATAGGTTTTGAAATAGTTTTGAAACTATACCACCACCATCCCAGCGCAAACCCCAAAAAAGGCGAATCTGCGAAAACGGCGACGGCATGCACGCAAGCATTACGTGTTTAGCCTATAGGCAAGCAGTACTATATTTTTTTCTTTCTTCTAACTTTTGGGGCATATTTAAACGTGAGAATCTATGAAGTAAAGTGTGTTAATAGTTTGTTTGGAGCGTCATCAGCGAGTTGAGATGGCGTCTCGGCCGGAGGGTGGAGAGGCACCACTATCACTCCATCATAGCATCAGGTGTGAGGTGGAATCAAGTGTGGCGGTGGAGGAAGTTTTATTATCAACTGGAGAACAAGTTTGATATGAGAACATCTCTTCACTGTCAAGAATGAATAAAGCTGTGGTGGTTTTCTTAAAGGAGGAGAATTTGGTTAACCATCTAGTAAGCAGCGGATTTCGGTAAATGGACTTTTTGTTGCTATTTCACCTGCTAGTTAACCCAACCCGAAAGGCAATAATCTCAAACGTGCCCCCTTACATCCCTGATGATGAAATTGTGCGTGCACTTTTATGGTAAGGAAAGTTTGCTAACTAAAGTTTGCTTACTAAAAACGATTCCACTCGGATGCAAAAATACGGCCTTAACACATGTAATGTCGTTTAGGAGATAGGTGGCAATGTTTCTGAAAGAACCTGAATTGGATGTGTCTTTCAGAGTTTCATATGAAGGGAAGACATATATGGTTTATGCTAGTACAGGCAGTCTAAAGTGCTTTGAATGTGGAAATGTTGGACATAAAATGTCTACATGTCCACATAAGGCTCGCAGTAGTGGTGTTAATATTACACTGAGTCCTACTGCTGATTCAGAGGCCAATGAATCTAACGGAGAGCAAACGACTCCTAATGTGAATCCTACTGCTGATTCAGAGGCCAATGAATCTAATGGAGAGCAAACGACTCCTAATGTGAATCCTACTGCTGATTCAGAGGCCAATGAATCTAATGGAGAGCAAACGACTCCTAATGTGAATCCTACTGCTGACTCAGAGGCCAATGAATCTAATGGAGAGCAAACGACTCCTAATGTGAATCCTACTGCTGATTCAGAGGCCAGAAACAAATCTAATGGGGAGCAAACAACTCCTAATGTGAATCATACTGCTGATTCAGAGGACAGAAACGAATCTAATGGAGAGCAAACAACTCCTAATGTGAATCCTACTGCTGATTCAGAGGACAGAAACGAATCTAATGGAGAGGAAACGACTCCTAATGTGAATCCTACTGCTGATTCAGAGGCCAATGAATCTAATGGAGAGCAAACGACTCCTAATGTGAATCCTACTGCTGATTCAGAGGCCAATTAATCTAATGGAGAGCGAACGACACTGGGTGACTCTCATGATGTGTTGTCTTTGTTTCCTTCTGTCTCTCTCCACTTTATATTTTAACCTCTTTATGGAGAACTTAAAAGATCAGGGATTTGTTCCATTAGGACATGGATGCCCCAACTTCATATTTCTTTAACCTGGAAAAAAACACGGTTCAATATAAACAAATGCATCATCTTCATTGTCCAAATGGAAATCTAAGAACAAATCCGGTTGAAATGAAGAAGTTGGCAGTGTATAGTGCTGAGGAATGTGATCCTGATGATATAATTTTTGGATGATATAATTACATATGGAGAACACACACACACACACACACACACACACACTCACACTCAGACACGCACACTCTCTCACACACACATGCACACACTCTCACACACACAAACATACACACACACACCCCTCTCACACGCACAGACACACACACACAAGCTCAGACACACACACTCACACTCAGACACACACATACACACACACACACACTCTCTCACACTCACACTCAGACACACATACACTCACACACACACACACACTCTCTCTCACATGCACACGCACACACACACACACACACACACACAGAAAAATCAAATCAAATCACCTTTATTTATATAGCGCTTTTTACAATGCCAGTTGTTTCAAAGCAGCTTCACAGTGGTAACAGGAAAATAATGCAACAGAATTTGATTCGGCTGTACAGCCGCTCTGGTGAAAACGGTGATGTCATCAGCTCAGTTCAATTATCATATAGTGTCAATGCGGGCAGATCAGTAATATAGTTGAAATTTAAGTGTCCCCAACCGAGCAAGCCAAAAGACAAAGGTGACGGTGGCAAGGAACCAAAACTCCTTCAGGGCCAGAATGGAGAAAAAAACCTTGGGAGAAACCAGGCTCAGTCGGGGTGCCAGTTCTCCTCTGGCCGACGAACAAATAGTGTATGATTATGATTCTGGCAACATTACAGGTCAGAAGTCATATTAGATCAATAGATATTCGTAGGATTATTCGAAAGATTGGAGTCGTCACGCCGGAGACGGGTTTAACGAGGATGTCATGTCGATGCGGCATTTACAGGGGGGAGTTTAATTGACACGGTCTCTGTAGACACTTCAGGGTTGCGTTCGTCATGTCCAGGCACAGGTCCACCATCTGGTCCGGATACGGCCCGGATCCGGCCGACTGCAGTAAACCTCGGGATAAACAGAGAGACTAACATTAGCGTAGATGCCATTCTTCTTATGATGTAACGAGTACATCAGGTGTTACGGGAAGTGTTCCCGGTTCCGGCTGACCTAGTTAATGCACCCTAAAACAATCATTTAACTGATTTGAATAATATAAATTAAAAATGTTTTATGTGTATGCCATAGTAAAGAGATGTGTTTTTAGTCTAGATTTAAACTGACAGAGTGTGTCTGCTTCCCGAACAATGCTAGGAAGACTGTTCCAGAGTTTAGGTGCTAAATAGGAAAAGGATCGACCACCTGCAGTTGATTTTGATATTCTAGGTATTATCAACTGGCCAGAATTTTGAGACCGCAATAGACGTGATGGAGTATAATGCGTTAAGAGCTCGCTCAAGTACTGGGGAGCTAAACCATTTAGTGCTTTGTAAGTAATCAGCAAGATTTTAAAATGTATACGATGTTTAATAGGGAGCCAATGCAGTGTTGCCAGAACCAGGCTAATATGGTCATACTTCCTGGTTCTAGTAAGAACTCGAGCTGCTGCGTTTTGGACAAGCTGCAGTTTATTTATTAAGCGAGCAGGGCAACCACCCAGTAGAGCATTACAATAATCTAGCCTTGAGGTCATGAACGCATGAACTAACTGTTCAGCATTTTGCATTGAAAGCATGTGCTGCAATTTAGATATATTTTTAAGATGGTAGAATGCAGTTTTACAGATGCTAGAAACGTGGCTTTCAAATGAGAGATTGGTATCAAAGAGCACACCCAGGTTCCTAACTGACGACGAGGACTTGACAGAGCAGCCATCGAGTGTTAGACAGTATTCTAGGTTACTACTTGTGGAGTTTTTTTGTCCAATGATTAAAAATGCAGTTTTTTCTGAATTAAGTTGCAGGAAATTACTAGTCATCCAATTTTTTATATCAGCTATGCATTCCGTTAATCTTGTGAATTGGTAAGTTTCGTCAGGGCGTGAAGAAATATAGAGTTGAGTATCGTCAGCATAACAATGAAAATTAACGCCCTGCTTCCTAATAATATCTCCCAGTGGTAGCATGTACAGGGTGAAAAGCAACGGTCCTAGCACTGAGCCCTGCGGTACTCCATACTAAACTTGTGATCAGTGTGACATCTCTTCATTTACTGCTACAAACTGATAACGGTCAGATAAGTATGATTTAAACCATGCCAAAGCAATTCCACTAATGTCAACATAATTTTCGAGTCTATTCAAAAGAATGTTGTGGTCGATAGTATTGAATGCAGCGCTAAGATCGAGTAACACTAACAGAGAGATACAACCACGATCGGATGATAAGAGTAAATCATTTGTAACTCTAATGAGAGCAGTCTCAGTACTATGATACGGTCAAAATCCTGACTGGAAATCCTCACAGATACTTTCTAAAAAGGAGCATAATTGTGAGGACACTGCCTTTTCTAGTATTTTTAACAGAAAGGGTAGATTTGAGATTGGCCTGTAATTGACTAATTCTGTAGGATCAAGTTGTGTTTTTTTAATAAGTGGTTTAATAATAGCCAACTTAAAAGTTTTCAGTACATATCCTAATGACAAAGATGAATAAATGATATTAAGAAGAGGATCTATGACCTCTGGAAGCATCTCTTTTAGTAGTTTAGTCGGTATAGGGTCGAGCATACATGTTGTTGATTTTGATGATTTAACGAGTTTAGCCAATTCTTCTTCTTCTATAGCAGTGAATGAATGTAATTTTTCCTCAGTGACACTACAATGGACTGTCTGATGTGATACTGTAGTAGACGGCTGCATGGTTATAATTTTTTTCCTAATATTATCAATCTTACAAGTAAAGAAGTTCATAAAGTCATTACTGCTGTGCTGTTTACAAACATCAGAAGTTCAAGCTTTATCTTTGGTTAATTTAGCCACTGTATCAAATAAATACCTAGGGTTGTGTTTGTTTTCTTCTAAGAGAGTCGAGAAATAAGCAGATCTAGCAGTTTTTAGGGCCTTTCTGTATGCAATCATGCTCTCTTTCCACAAAATGCGAAAAACTTCCAGTTTTGTTTTCTTCCAGCTGCGCTCCATTTTTCTGGCTGCTGTTTTAAGGGCCCGGGTGTGCTCGTTGTACCACGGCGTTGGACTATTTTCTTTAATCTTCTTTAAGCGCCGGGGAGCATCTGTGTCTAAAGTGCTGGAAAAGAGAGGGTCAATAGTTTCTGTTGCAACATCGAGTTCCTCTAGGCTATCTGGGATGCTGAGGAGATGAAACTGATGAGGAAGATTATTTACAAAGCAATCTTTAGTTGCAGCAGTGATAGTCCTGCCATATTTGAAGCGAGGGGACGGCTTGCAGCCTTTGCTAAATTAAGTGTACATGATACTAGGTAATGATCTGAGATGTCATCGCTCTGCTGCAGAATTTCAATGGTATCAACATTTATTCCATGTGACAGTATTAGGTCTTACGGCGATGAGTGGGTCCTGACACGTGTTGCCTTACTCCAATAGAGTTTAGAATGTCTCTAAATGCCAATCCCAATGCGTCTTTTTCATTGTCTACATGGATATTAAAATCACCAACAATTAGGACTTTATCTGCAGCCAGTACTAAGTCTGATAGAAAATCAGCAAATTCTCTGGTAAAGTCTGTATGGTGCCCTGGTGGCCTGTATACAGTAGCCAGCACAAATGTCAAATGGGATTTATGAATTTCACTACATAACGTTACATAAAGCACCAAAACTTCAAAGGAATTATATTTGAAACTAGACTTATGAGTAATACTGAAGATATTATTATAAATTACAGCAACACCTCCCCCTTTACCTTTCAGACGCAGCTCGTGTTTATAACAATAATCTTGGGGGGTGGACTCATTTAAAGTAATGTAATCGTCAGGTTTTAGCCAGGTTTCTGTCAAACACAGCACATCTAGGTTATGATCTGTAATCATATCATTAACAATAAGCGCTTTTGAGGAAAGGGATCGAATATTCAGCAGCCCGAGCTTTATCATTTGATCATCTGTATTATATCTGTTGTTTATTTGTTGGACATCAATTACATTTTTACCGTTAAATGGTTTTGATGTTTTTTTGTATTTACTAAATCGGGGAACAGACACAGTCTCTATGTGATAATATCTAGGTGAAAGAGTCTCTATGTGCTGGGATTTATCTGACTTCTGTGACGTGAGACAGCTAGCAGGCGGTCGGGTAAGCCAGTCCGTCTGCTTCCTGACCTGGGCCCCAGTTAGTCAAGGTTTAGCTCTAAGACTATGTGCCAAATTACTAGAGAGAATAGCGGCACCATCCCAGGAAGGATGAATACCATCTTTTTTCAACAGGTCAGGTCTGCCCCAAAAGCTTTTCCAATTGTCTATGAACCCTATGTTATTTTGCGGACACCACTTAGACAACCAGCCATTGAGTGATGATAGTCTGCTAAGTATCTCATCACTCCTTTTAACGGATGCACACATATCACACAGACTTTGCAAGTCAAATTAAATCACCTTTATTTATATAGCGCTTTTTACAATGCCGATTGTTTCAAAGCAGCTTCACAGTGGTAACAGGAAAATAATGCAACAGAATTTGATTCGGCTGTACAGCCGCCCTGGAGAAAACGGTGATGTCATCAGCTCAGTTCAATTATCATATAGTGTCAATGCAGGCAGATCAGTAATATAGTTGAATATTTAGTGACTGTGTGAGAACTGAATGGAGCTGGACGATGATCACTGTTTTCTGCAGAACTGCTGTATAGATGACATCAACTCATTCCATATCTGACGTCTTTACACAGTTATTGAACTGAATCTATAGTCTGTATTGTATAAAGCTGACTTGACTTGTTCATTATGCCTGATCTATGTGCAGCGTGCACAGAAACGGCCATTCATTCTTATTGATTCCCTCCAGACTGTTGCGGTCACGTTTACGTCTTGTTTAGTTTCTTTATCAGTTTCATTACCAGTTGCTATATACAGTATATCTGCTTATCTTTCAAAACTATAGCTCAGTTTTAGCACAGATGTTTTATTGTTTTATATCATCAGCTCTCTACTATGGCTGTTATTATAATGTTTGGAAGTTTATGGCTTTCCTCTAAACCTCAGAAAGGTGTACTTGAATAATTAGCATTTAGAGCACTACAAAAAGTATATCAAGAACACAATATTACAATATTAAAGCTGCTTCATAAGCTGCCACTAAACAGTGAAATTATTTCCACCAAGCTCAGAAATGTATTATTTACAAATTCTAGTAGGCAAGAAATAAGATAAAAAATGCTGAAGTAAATGTGACTTAGACGAACTGCTTCTGTCTCTGCAGGAATCCAAAGTGTTGTCATTTCCTGGCTTGCCCAATCATTGTAATAAACAGTTGGATGCAGTTAGCGCCCGCGATGCTCTCATAGATACTGAAGCACAGCATCGTGTTCAGGGCCTGTTGACCTGTCAACATTGATCTCCGTTCAAAGGTCAAGGGTTAAGTGTCTGCCCGCCTTCAATGGGCACTCATCATCCTAGACAGATTCATGTTGAACACACAAACATCACTGCCATATCTGTATTAAATTCCATGCTTCTCTTATAACAGTCGCCTCAGGAGAACTTTCACGAATGACACGGATCTGAAGCCACTTCATTTGGCGTGTTTCACTCTTCTGGGTGTTTTCATCCCTCTGTTCTGTTCTTCTCATCTTCACTACCTCACTTGAAACAGCTTTGCATCATGGATGTTTGCCATTGCCAGTGGTACCAACTATACTCGTTGGCAAATTTCATCATTGTGTAATACATGCAGGGATGCGCATTGTTTGTTGAAGTGGAATCACAAATGGAGACCATGAATAAGCTAAGCTCTTTTCCCATTCTCTCTCCTGCAATGGCTATATCCGCGCCTGTTTTCCCTGTTTTCCTGTGAAATGACAGAGCTGGAAGTTGACAACTGAAACACTTCAGACAGAAGCAGAGCAAGAGACAGAAACTGAACTTGAAAAGGCAGGTGAGAGAGTACAGTCTGAGAGAGGGTATTTCCACAGGCGAATAGCGGCACAATGTGTCATTTGCATTTATATTATTTTTCCGGCACTGACGTCCCTCGGGCTATGCAATGGCTTCCTGCCAAAGACTGAGATTAGATGAAAGGCAGCAGATAGATATATTCCTGGATAAACATGTGTAATGACAACTTTAGAGCACACAAACATATTTTGACACAAACCGCACCGTTCAAGGAACTGAGCTAACATGTTTGAGAAGAAAGATCGGCTGTTCTCTCATACAGACGGAGATCTGGACTGCAGGTCTTTTACTGGAACTGGAATATCCCAAATCTAACAAAGAATGTATTAATGAATTTATGGATTTTGTCCCTAACTATGATAAAATACTAATTGTTGGGGACTTTAATATCCATGTATGCTGTTAAGGAGTTTTTTAAATATTATTGACACTTTTGGGTTTGACTAATTTGGGAAAGGCTCTGCACACATTTGTGGGAATACACTGAACTCTGTCTCTGGGTTTGTCCATTGTCTGTGAAAGTCCATTCTTCTATCTCATATATTTAGCTCTGTCACATAGAGACTTGCATATGAAGAGGCACTAGAATCCTTTTAAGACTTCTCTTTATCTCATCAAAATGTAGAGGAGCATGTCAAGGCTTTTAACTCCACTTGTGTAAAGATCTTAAATGCTTTTGCTCCTCAGAGGAAGAAACATGTGAAACCCGAATCAGTCCCTTGGTTAGATGATGATATCTGGGAAGTAAATGGAAGAATGCTGTCTTATGAAATCCTCTTATCAAAGTTTAAAAAATCTGTGAAAGCAGCCAGGGCAAAATATTTTTCTGATGAGATTACAAAAAAATGGCTTTTTTCAACCAAAACAGGTTTAAAACGGGTCTCTTGATGCATTCTTTGCGAATAGGATTGTAGGAGAATCCGGTGTGTGTCTCTCCGTTATGGTCGGCTACTATTGCATTTTCAACCCATCACATTTAAGGACACTGTTTAACATTTGAAACCAACTTCATCGCAAGCTGTTATTCCAAAGCTCTTCTCGAAACACATTAATAGACGTCCAGAATAAATTATGTTTGGCCTTTCTGGGAGAATCGGCTCTGTAAATGTTGACGGGATGTTTGACCCTCATCCCTAAATCATCAGTAAAAAAAATCGGGGCTTTATATGTGACAGTGGACTCAAGTTTGATAAACATATTAATGAAGTCATTAAAGCGAGTTCATTTAATTGAGATGTTATCTAAGGTAAAGCCTTTCCTGTCTGTTAAGGATTTTGAGAAGGTTATCGTTGCCTTTATCTCTGCATGGCTGTAATTCCCTCTAAAGAGGAATTAAGAACGCGTCTCTTAAAGGACAGCTGCTATTCAATGGCTGCCAGTTGGTTTTAGAAATGAGTATAAAACGTTACTTTTAGTTTTTAATCCGTTAAAATGGTTTCAAGCCTATTATCCGATCACAACCTTTTGATAGTCCCAAGGACTACACTGAAATCGAAAGCGAGTGTGTGTTCTCAGTGGCGGCCCCTAAATTGTGAAACAGTTTCCTATCCATATAAAATCACTTCTGCTGTTTTAATTGGTGCTTTATTAATTACATAAAAAATAGCTCACTTGAGGTTTCAAGGTTTGCTGTCATCAAAAATGGTTTAGTTCAGTATAAATGAACGTTCCAGTTCTATCTGATGTTTAAATGTGCAGATCATTATGTATTTGACACAGTCTGCTGATGTCAAAGTCTTTAAGAATTTCACAGAAGTGCTTTATTTGGTAACACTTTATAATACTGTTCCATCATTAATTAATAACTACACAGGAACAAATGAGTAACGCACCATTAACACTCTAGTAACTACTATTAACCAACAAGAAACTCTAATAAATGAATTAGTAAGTAACAGCGCTCAGTTGAATGAGGTAGTTCTATTAGCTAATCAATAACTATTATTTTTTCTCCCAGAGAACTACTAAAAACTGTTATATACAGGTTTATAATTAATGAGAGTAATGTATAATTAATTCTAAAGTGAAGGTAGAAATGACTCAAGTATTATTAATTATTTGGATCAGTATTCTAAAGTGAAAAACACTCTCTAAGGGCCTGTTTACACCTGGTCACTTCATGCGTTTTTACAGATCTGATAGCTTTCTGATTTATCAAAACGATTTCATGTACACTTGGTCACATAAATGTGTCTCCGTAAAACGGATATAAATCCGATCTCCAATTCCCGCGCTATATGCAGATTTAACGGAGCTCACGTCACCGAAAACAACAGATCATGAGCTGCAGTTTATTCATCATCAGCTAATTTCAGGATCAAATACCGCGATATGAGAGAGCGGCAACAGCACTGGTAAGATCCGTTTCTTTACTTTTAATGAAGATGATTGTGTGTTAAGCACCTGCGACTTTCTTTCGGTTTAATTTGCGGTAGTTTGTGCGTTGGCTTGATGAAGAGATACTCCGCTGCTCGTCTGCGGCGATGCGTGCTTCAGTAGCGCTGTCATATCTGGCTATAACATGTCATATAGCCTATAACACGCTCTCACACATTTATTTTTTAGCATTGTTGTCAGGAGTAAAATTTACATGTGTGGTTTCAACAACCAGATGCATTTAGACCTGTTCAGTTTCATCTGGAATGCGGCCCAGACCACCTCCTGAAGTGGCTTGAGTGATCGGATTTAAATCCGTCTCAAATGCGTTTCGGAGGGCATTTACGCCTGGTCTTTTTAACGATCAGATAGCTATCGGATCAGACACCAGGTGTAAACAGGCCCTATTATTGACTGAAGTCATTGTCAGCTTTTGAGGTTGTTGTAAGGTTTTGGATAGTAATTCCTTCCGATGGATTTGGTAACACTTGAGTCATTACTATCCAAAACCTTACAAAAACCCCAAAAGCTTACAATGACTTGAGTCAATATTAGAGAGTTATCATGCTTGTTCCTAAAAGACGCACATTTGCATTTGTCAGCAATTAAATCATTAGCACGGAGAGAGCGTGACCGCGCGTCCTGAACACACACTCAGAGTTATACACTCAGGAGTGTCTTGATATTATGCTTTTCCATTCCTCCTCCAATAACTAGACATCTCTGGATGACAGTACATATCAGGGAATATTGTGACAATTGTCCTGTAAACAAGCAAAGTTTTTCCATCCAAGTGGGTTCAGTGGTTTACACAGCAATTATTCTTCTATTTAACAGATTAAGATCTGCAATCATTTTTTCATTTAGAAATTTAATTCAGATCATCACACAGATCCATCTCAATGGCAAAATACGCTCTCCTAAACGGTTTGTTGTTGGAAACTCTGCTTGGTTTTAGCAGCTCATGTAAATCGCTCTGTGCACTAAATACAGCTAAATATTAAGTTCAGTATTTTACTAGTAGAGCTAATAAAGCTCAGTTAAACTCTTCAAATGTCAAAGCATCTTTCTCTCCCTCAAATATACTATTTGCTCCACTTGTATGTCTTTTTAAATTTAAAAGGCTGTATTAATGGCTCTTTTTTTAAAATCACACATTCAGCTTTTGTCTATACCACCGTGTTCTCTGTGATGGTGCGATGGTGCAGATATGAAGTCTTCCCGCGCTCCAGAAAAAGTATAATCAGAAATGTAAGAATCAGTTGTGACTTTGATGGAAAGCTGATTGGTCTGTGAGCACTGAAGCTTGTCTTATCCTCAGCAAAGCTGTCTGAAGCTGTTTTCACATTTGCATTTGTAAAGGGCCCGTCTCTAGATGCTGTCAGTTTATGAAACACATGGTTGACTGTGCCGAGCTGACTGATGCTAACCTGCCTTACCATAACTTACCTTCAATTGATCTTGGCACACAACAAATTCGAGCTTTCACTCTGACCCGTGGACATGTACCGTTTACTGACCATCTGATGTGTATCTGATTGGCTGATTTTTAACTCCCAAAGTCAGAGTGCACATACTTGTATTTGTAAATTACATTGAGTATTTTGGACATTACAGTGAGCAATGTAATGAAACTCAGATCATCACTACCTAGATTTCTCTCTGGACTGTCAGACCGAATCCATGAACTCTCTGTGGGGGTTTTGAAATATTTACATTAACTAGACAACATCTCAGTAGCACTGTTTTTGTTATATTATAGGTTTAGATGCATTTCTAAGCATAAAAATTACTCTACTCTGAGCTGCAATATGGATATTGACTGGACAGGATGTCTGTAGAAATTATATAATGCCGTATTTATGGAACCAGACAATGCAGATATTTTACTGTTTACTGACTAATGGAAAATGGCATTGCCTTCATGCAGGGCTAGAAGAAACACAAAACACCATAGACCTGTTTTTTCATTCAGTGCCTTCGGTGTGTTAATTCTTTCCCTGCCAGCATTTCCTAAAACATTTGCCAGCTCCAGAATTTTTGATCATATTCACAAAACTTTCATGTCACCCAGAATATTATGTTGAATATGAATCATTCATTCTTTTTTATCAACACTTGAATGTGGGTAAGTTTCATTAAAAAAAAAAACAAAAAAACAAAACATTTTGATCAAAAAGCTGAAAAAAATCACAGTTTTGTAAAAGACTTCGTTCGGATGGGATTCAGAGCGATGATCAAACACAGATGGAGTCGATCGAGTCCATCAACACCTCAAAGCTCGCAGTCGTTTCCTCTTCATGGGTTCATCATTTCATTCAGGAACATCAGGCAGTTTTGATTTATATGCTGCTGAATGTTTGATCACATGAGCATTAGTGTAAGCAATGCTTCTATCGCTCCTTCTGGTTTACACAGATCTTCTTCTTTGCTTGTGTTTCGCTTGTGCCAGATTGAACATGGCATCTTGGGTTCTTGTTGTGTGGGAAGAAATAAACCAGAGCAGAGGATAGTGAGACATGCACTTATGAGGTGAACCGTTAACGGGTGTCTGGTGTCGGGATGAGTGGGATTATTTTTGTAGACCTGTAAAGGAGAGCGATCTGAGGGTTGTGAGAGCGGGGCACTGATGGTGGATGAGTTTAAAAAAATAAATGTAGACTTTAATGGATCCTGGTTGAATGGATTTATAAACTGTAAATTGTTGCAAATTAGACTGGAATTAGGGTTGACTTTCCAGGCCGGATTGAATACTTCTTTCAGACCTGAAATAAGGTAATGAGAGACTTTTTGTCTGGATGGTTTTCTTGTTCATTTGCTAGTGATGAAGTAATGACTGGGGCAGAGAGATACTTTTATTGAAATGTACAGGACAGATAGAGCGGTCATGGGCTCCGCCACAAAAGTTGCATGTGTGGAGGAAGCGGCACCATTGTGTAACGCAGCCAAAGTTATTGAGCTCTTGTCTGCAGGTCTTTGTGCTGTGGTCACTTCTGGACTGACGGACATAAGATGCTTGCTTCAAACAAGGGTACTTGTTGCATTACCGAATGGGTTGGAGGATCTGGGTTTATTTGTGAAGTTGATGTTATGTGGATAATAGATCTGCAGATGGCGCTGGCGAAGCTGAACAGCACATGTTGCTGTGAAAGATCATAAATAGTACCTCCGAAAGAAAGACTGAGCTCTGCTATGATGGGGAGGTAGTCTTTTAACTCTTTGCGTCTTGTGGGACAGATGGAACATTTAACTTTGGTGAATTTTTCCCGAACGCTATGCAGAATTCTGCGAAAAATGAGTTCTCGCTTGGTATTGGGGATGAGTCTTTTTGGGAGATGGAGAGGTTGGGCGGCCAGTTCTTCTGTTCAGCAGGTTGAAACATGACATTTATCCAGCAGTGTGCGAATGGTCATTGATAGGCCAATCAGCTAATGAACTTTCTACTTGATAAAGTCTGAAATGTGGTCCTAGCTGGTCCTGGCGCGACATGTTCACAGCTGGCTGTAGGGTTCTCTGCCGAGGGCTTGTTCTAGATGAAGGGAAATGGGTGAACAGTCTGTCTCTGGATTAGCACTGCGAGTGGAGCGTGTATAGCATGGAAGCGGAAATAGGAGCTGAGGCGAGCTGGGTTTTGCTCTTAAGGATTTTTAACGTTTTTTTTTTTTTTTTGGAATGCTGAAAAGGTTTTGAGAATTCATAAGGAGATCTTATAATTGGATCTTTGAAGGTCTATGGGAAAAATGGATTCTGGAATTAGAAAGAGGGAATTGACAGAGTTACTGCAAGGGGATATAGAGACATGCGGAGATGAGGAAGTGGGGAGAGGTCTTGAGGGAGTAGGGAGAGAGGTCTTCTGGAGCGCCTTGGAAGGGGAATCTGCTTCTAAAGCTGGGAGGATCCAAAGTTTGTGTGGGGAGCAACAAACAGAGTAATCAGATTACAGTTACATTTTGTAAAAAAAAGTGAAATACTATCAGGATTACAATGGTTTCATTTAAAATTAAATAGGTTAGTATTTTGACATAACGATGCTATATTGACATCTGCTTGATTATGGTTGTGGTTCTGTAGTCAGTCATGAGCCGGTGTGTGTGCAAATAACGCCAATCATTCTCCTCGGACACAGAGAGACACAGTTTGAGACGCAGCTAAGCTGTTAATTATGATGCTGCCCGCGGGGGAAAATGGAAATAAATTTCACAGTTATTACGTTTTTAAAGAGGAACATGGAAACAGAGTAAACTGCTTTCTTTATCAAATGACTAAACACCCAACTTAACATTTGCAGATAAGACTAGCACGGAAATCATGTTAGCTAAAATGTAATGCTTGTCAGCGCTTTAATCTCTAACCCCATCAAATCCATAATAAGAATTTTTGATCTTGCTTTTTACTGATGCTGGTGCAAAGTGAGTGCCGTTTATATGCTCTGACTGTTAGCTGAAGGGTTAGATGAGTTCACTCCTCCCAAAATTACATTTAGGAACTTCACTTATTTGATTGTGGCTGATGACAGAGGGGCTCCTCCCATTGAAAATCCTCTTAATCTGCAGTGTGTTTGAGAGTGTGCCAACAGAGAGAACTGTTCTCATCGGCTTTCCTTTTGTGATTGTGTTGCATCACAATCCATTTTCAGACACACTGCTTGTTGCTGAGTCCTGCCACATCTCACCCGGCTAGGACACAGAGTTGCAGTTGCAAGATATCCCTTGTTATAAAGTACACTTAAGCATAATTATGAAAATAAATCATTTTATGTATTATTTTGGAACTACTTATTGCAGCTTGTATTAAGTGATATGTAATTAGTGTTAAAACATTAAATACAACAACTTAACATTTGAGTACTTTGTTGCCTCACTTTTTTCACTTAATAAAACTACGGCAGAAGCTATTTACACTGAGTGTTACATATATTCAGTGCATGTATTGTTCTCATCATGCTGGACAACTTTCAAAATTATATTCATTACATCATAGCCCAATAAAAAGTCAACCATTTTGGATTTAATATGGATTTTTTTTTAAATTGCAGGATTACATTTTTTTTAATCACTCCTCCAAGGGGATTTATGCGATTCCTGGTCAATGTTATGCCAAGACTTTCAAGATGATAAAAAAAAATTGCAAATGGATTTTTGATATCTCAAATGGTTGTACCATGGCAAGGCAATACATTTATGGTAAAAAAGAGAAAGTGGAAGTGTCACATGTCTTGTAGGTGTCGTATGATTGGTCATGGGGGCTGATCACATGGATGTGGCAACTGTGCATCACCGTCACAGCCACAGCACCACCAACTGGCAGCAGGAAGTGTGGCACTTTTTACAAAATTAAGAAAATCTTGCACACTTTTTCAAAACATGTATGACATGATTGCAAAGAGATAAATAAATGCTGTAAACACTAAGGAAGGTCGTTTGTTACTTTTAAATGCACTGAGAACTTTATTTTTGCACATGGAGAAAAATAATCAAGATTGCTAGACTGCAGTTCCAGGTGTGTACATGCAAAGTTTTGTTTAAAAGCTGTTATCCATCTAAATTTCAGAGCATAAAGCAGCTGCAGTGTGAGTTTTGGCTGTATATATACAGTATATTATAGTGTGTTGTGTATGTTTTTCACAGCTGCATTCAGATGTGGATAAGGGTGATGGGAATGTCCGGTACGTGTTGACTGGGGAGGGAGCGTCTTCTATCTTCACTATCGATGAGAATACAGGGGACATCCATGCTACCAAACGTCTGGACCGAGAGGAACAGGGTTATTACACGCTGCGTGCTCAAGCGGTCGACCGCGACACCAACCGTCCGGTGGAGGACGAGTCTGAATTCATTGTGAAGGTCCAGGACATCAATGACAATGAGCCTAAGTTTCTGGATGGGCCGTACACCTCAGGAGTGCCCGAAATGTCTCCTCTTGGTACGTCCATTTAACTAAACTTTGCTCATCTTCAAAAGCTTATGATTACTTTCTCAGAAGGCCATTTATAAAAATACATTTAAAAAATAGCCAAGAACTACCATTCAGAAGTTTAGGTCAGTAAGATGTGTTAATGTTTCTGAAAGAGTCTCTTCTGCTCATTTATCTGATCATAAATACAGTAAAACAGTGAAATATTACTCCAGTGTAAATCAGCTGTTCTCTATGTGAATATATAGTAAAGTGTAATTTATTCCTGTGATCAAAGCTGAATTTATCATCATTACTCCAGTCTTCAGTGTCACATGATCCTTCACAAATCATTCTCATATGAGGATTTGATGATCAACAAACATTTATGATTATTATTAGTGTTGGAAACTGTTGTGCTGCTTCAGATTTTTGTGGAAAACCATCATACATTTTTTTTGTCTTTTGAAGAAGACATTTTATTCTCTATCAAAAATGTCCTCCACAGTAGAACAAAAATGAAAAAACAAAAACAAAAGCTGTTCAAAAAAACCTCTTGTGTGTGAGACTACTTCACAGATTCAGTTTCTGCCATTGCTAAAAAGTCTAAGCCTTTGTTACTAAATTGAAAACATCGTGTTAGAACTAGAAAAGATAAAATGGGCTGTTTCTAGAAGTAACACGAGGCTAATGGCCGCCATCATCGCTGTATTTCTCTGCATTGTGTCATTGAAGAATGTCTGAAATCTGACCAGACACCTACTAAAGAAATGAATGAGATTATTACAAGACTCCTGTGAGTTGAGAAGAGGACGAGCTTTTGCTTGTTTTCTCAATATGTTAAGGCACAGAATTGTGTGCTTTTACTCCTAAGATGAATTGTGAGCCACTGAATGTTGTCATATCTTAGGTTTCTGTCGGTCTGTCCTCGGTCTGTCCTACATCAAACTACCAATGAAAATAACCAAGAGCTTTCAGAAGAACAAGAACATGGCAAATGAGAACGAGAGCAAGAGAGAAAGACAGTCACTAAAAAGAAACATGGAGGCAAAAGCTGCCACAAAGCTAAAGGTTGAGATAGCTGATGTCTCAAATCCCAGGAGATCTCCTAAAGGATTCTGAAGCGTAATGCTCCTCGCCCGAGGACCCTGTCAGCATGAGATTCACAGATTAAACTTCCAGGTTATGTTGGAGTGACAGTGAGCCAGGGACGGTGTCAGAAGCTGCGACAGCGAACAGCAGCTCACATGACAGACGTACAGTATACGGCATGACAGAAACCTCTCGCTACATTAACTAAATATCAATAACTAAAGGTGAATCTGAGGGCCTCATAAAATCCCTGTCTCTATGAGTATTACCTGATACACATAACTAGATAGATAGATAGATAGATCATTTACTATAAACAATATATCACATTATCACAATTGTTACATTTTCGTCACAATGTCACTCTTGTGGTGATTCTTCAGCAAACAGAAACCAAACTTGTGATCTTAAGAAAACAAGATCTAGTGACCGTAACGGTCAAATTTCAGCTCTTGTTTGGGGGGAGGAATATGAAAAAGTTTCATCTCCTAAAATTAGTCGAGGTATATTTATTTTCATTACTGTCAGATGACAGTCGGCTGCCTGGAGCACAGAATTGATTACAAACTCCAGAGATGCATTTCTAGTACACACAAAATGAATGGAAACCTGAGAATGTGATCATTCACTGGAATGAAGATGGACAAATGAGAGATGACGGCGAGAGAGACAGCGATTAGACGTTAGAAGCTGCAGAGGCTTCGACTCAAGCCATCAAAAACCCTTCAGGAGAAGCTATGGCACACTGGACAGAATCAAATAACACTTCAGATTGGTGCAAGCATTGCATTGCTGATGGATGAATAAAAGAGGTGTGTGTGTGTGTGGTTTACATTCAAGGCAGTGAATTTGCTGTTGGATTTATTGTGCATTCCTAAAGCATCTTAAAAGTTTGTTTTTATGATTGGCTTTATGTAGTAATCAGGGTAAAAGCATCAGTACTCCGCTCTGCAGCAATTTTATGACTTTAAGCTCACAGTTCAGACGGTGTAATATGTTACATCAAGGCCAAATCAATATGGAACAATACTTCATCTATTCTCTGTGACGTTTTCATACTGTTTGCTTCCATGCAAATGTCATTGACTTTGACCCATGCAATGTGTTTGGTTTCGAGACAGATTGTATGAGGGTGGAAACGAGCAAACAAACTGTATATTAGCTTACTGTAATTATGTGTTACTGAAGCAGACTGCATGAGCTCATGCTCAACAAATGCTTCCAGTTTTTAGCATATCTTGCTTGAAGTGGCTTTTGTTTATTGTGCAAAATGGATCCAGAATAGCCCAGATATCTGCTTATCTCTGCCTAGATAAGCCCAATTATTTTTCCTAGATAGTCAAAACTTTGTGTCTCGTGTTTTCATTTCATGGCCAATTCATTTAGTAAAATACAATACATGCACTTTTTTATTGGGTGCGGCACTTTTACCAAAAACACTTACCCTTTGGTGGTGCTCCCTCTTTGATGCTTCTTTGGATGCTATTAAAAATGACGTCAACAAAATAACAAATAAACAACACACATTACTTAGGGCTACATTTAAACGTGTGAGCATTGCTAATTTCACTCCCATGCAAATACAGTAGGGTCATGAGGGAACATCTGAAGCAGTGTTTCTGAAGGCACACCAACACTACAGATTTTCCAGCTTTTCCTAATCAATCACGCCTGATGCAATTGATCGTTAGTTGAGACTCCAAGACCTGAGATGGATGGGTCAGACTGTGCAATTTTGGCAATCCTGTAAGATCATTACAAATCAGACTATATGACATGGATCTAATAAACTTTGGTACAGCATATATGTAGACTGTACGAAGATGATGGCAAGTTGATAATACCTAGAATATCAAAATCAACTGCAGGCGGTCGATCCTTTTCCTATTTAGCACCTAAACTCTGGAACAGTCTTCCTAGCATTGTTCGGGAAGCAGACACACTCTGTCAGTTTAAATCTAGACGAAAAACACATCTCTTTACTATGGCATACACATAAAACATTTTTAATTTCTATTATTCAAATCAGTTAAATGATTGTTTTAGGCTGCATTAACTAGGTCAGCCGGAACCGGGAACACTTCCAATAACACCTGATGTACTCGTTACATCATAAGAAGAATGGCATCTACGCTAATGTTAGTCTCTCTGTTTATCCCGAGGTTTACTGCAGTCGGCCGGATCCGGGCCGTATCCAGATCAGATGGTGGACCTGCGCCCAGACATGACAAACGCATCCCTGAAGTGGCTGTAGAGACCGTATCAATTAGACTGAAATTGCCTCATCGACACGGCATCCTCAATAAACCCGCCTTCGGCGTGATGACTCCGATCGTTTCGAATATTCCTATGTAATAAATTGCCTTATCAACATGACATCCCAATATACCGTCTCCGGCGTGATGACTCCGATCTTTCGAATATTCCTATCTAATAATTGCCTCACCGACACGGCATGATGGCCAGAGGAGAACTGGCACCCCGACTGAGCCTGGTTTCTCCCAAGGTTTATTTTTCTCCATTATGCCACCTGATGGAGTTTTGGTTCCTTGCCACTGTCGCCTTTGGCTTGGCTTGCTCAGTTGGGGACACTAAAATTTTAAACTAAATATTCAAATACATTTTCAACTATATTACTGATCTGCCCGCATGGTCACTATATGATAGTTTAAATGAGCTGATGACATCACTGTTTTCTCCAGAGCGGCTGTACAGCCGAATCAAATTCTGTTGCATTATTTTCCTGTTACCACTGTGAAGCTGCTTTGAAACAATCAGCATTGTAAAAAGCGCTATATAAATAAAGGTGACTTGACTAGTGGTAACCAAATAGAGCAAGATGAATCGCACTTTGGCAATTGTGGATTTTATGTTCCCTGAAAAAAACCCACCAATATTAGCACCCTTGGTAAATATGAGCAAAGGCTGTAAAAATAAATCTGCATTGCTTATCCTTTTGATCTTTCATTCATAAAAATCACAAAATTCTAACCTTTCATTGAAGTAAAACAATTGAAAGTGGGGGGAAACTCACATTATAAAATAAATGTTTTTCTCCAATGCATGTTGGCCATAATTATTGGCACCCCTAGAAATTCTTATGAGTAAAATATCTCTGAAGTATATTCCCATTCATATTTATGTTTTTTTTAACACACCAGGGTGACTAGGAGCATGAAATTGTCCAGCCATGTAGAAATATGAGGAAACACAAAGGCCAAATTCCCTTAATCATCCATCAGAATGAGTAAAACCACAGAATATTGTTCTGATGTGCAGCAACAGATTGTTGAGCTTCACAAAATAGAAAGTGTCTGTAGGAAAATAGCTTAAGCATTGAAAATGCCCATTTCCATCATCAGGGCAATAATTAAGAAGTTCAATCAACTAAAGATGTTATGAATCTGCCTGGAAGAGGACGTGTGTGTATATCGTCCTAATGCTTGGCGAGGAGGAGAGTTTGAGTGGATAAAGACTCTCCAAGGGTCACAGATGGAGAATTGCAGAGATTAGTTGAGTCTTGGGGTCAGAAAGCCTAAAAAAAAATGCCTTAGAACATTAAAATATGCGGGTCAAATTGACCCACGAACATCAGAAATGAAATAGTAGTTATGTGTGTGCATGTCAAAACACTTTGCATGCATGTTCATGACCATAAATGAGAAAAAGTCACAAAATGTCAAGAAAAAAACATAGATTAACCAGCATTTCAGTCAACTCAAAAATCGAAATGGGTCGAATTGAGCTGCAACATAACATTCTGCTGTACGCTACATTCTTTTTTAATGCTCACTAGCATCTTGTTTTGCATATTTTCTGAATGCACAGGCACGACGGTGGTTCAGGTGACCGCGACTGATGCAGACGACCCCACTTATGGCAACAGTGCCAGAGTTGTGTACAGCATCACACATGGACACCCGTACTTCTCTGTGGAGCCCAAGACAGGTAACTTTACATTTATTTCATAAATATAGCTGAATAGTTTACATTAAATATTTGTAGAAATGTTGGACTTTTCGACACCTTTTTGGCCAAGCAAAACTTTCGCTCTTTTCATACAATGAAATTGAAAGTGGACATATGGGCAACTTTTATGCTTTGTTTTTGGAGTGTATGACTTGTGTGATGTGTGCTATATTTCATGTCAGGGGTTGGTAAGCTTTCTGACGAAGACTTGACGAATTGAAGAGTGAAAACAGTGCAAGAGTTTCGAGGCGTGTTTTTAAGTCTGAAAAACAAAATGTGGCTCAATATACTTATTGACTTAATGTGTTATGTTACTGCCCATTTTTGGGCAGGTCCATATCCCAAGCTTAAAGAGATATTCCACCCAAAAATGAATACTCTCTCATCATTTTTACTTATCTTCATCATGTATATGATATCATCCAATATGTATATGATATGTATATGATTTTTGTCTGTGGAAAACAAACATCTTTAACAGATGAAAGAACTGTGAGTCCATATAATGCAAGTGTACGGGACCCTCAAAGCTGACTCTTCAAAATCCATCCAAACAAACACAGCAGTAATCCATAAGAGCCCAGTTGATGAATCAATGTCTTCTGGAGTGAAATGATAGGTGTGTGTGAGAAAAATACAAATATTTTATTGTTTATTTTATTTTAAACCATCACTTCCGGCCACTTCCATGCTGTGAATATCAGAACGTTGTGAAGCATGATGTAATCACATTGTGAATCTTCGAGAACTGTGCGGAGCAGTTTCACCACAAGCTTACATAACACTGTTGACTAGAAACGATGGTCTATAAAAAAGTTTAAAATATTTTAGTTACTCACAGAGATGGAATACTTTTCTAAAAATCTCAGTTTGAGTTCCACAGTAATAGAGCTAATAGGACTTGATGTTTCAATCCCTGTGGAACGTTGTCATGCCTGACTTGAGTGTTAAAAGGGAGGGTTGGGATATCATTGCAGTCCTCAGGTGGGCACCCTCCTCCATGGACGTTTCGATGATGAACCCACAGCGCCTCCAGGGTCACCTGGCATCCCAGGCCCCCTCTACTCCATATCCTCCAGGCTTCATCTCGCTGCCCAGTTGATTTCCTTCCTTTTAATCCACAGCCAATTGCTGCTTCTTTCCGCTGAATTCGACAGGGACTTGACTGCTTGTTGGAGAGAGTGACCCCCAAAGTCTGTTTTCTTCAATAGACTGGTTGTGGATGTGGCGACAAAACCCCTGCATCCCACTTCCACTGGGAAAATCCTCACTTTCCAGCCATTTTTTGCAGCTTTGGTTGCCAGTTCAGAGAACTTTAAAAATTTCTCTCAAATGCTTCCTCCAATAGACCTTTATCGTAGCAGTGTGTCTTCCGGTTATGTATATTTTCAATGTGCTACTAACACCTAGTTGAACAAACGCCTCTAAAATAAGTATCAAAATCTGGACATTTTCAATGACAGGAGAAGAGATTAAACTGATAATTACTCTGTACAGGATTTTCCAAACTCAAAGGAACTTGTAAGATTAAGATAAAAAAAAAACATGGTTACTACATTTTTACTATAATAAAACCATGGTTAATTTTCGAAAGGGTGTTTATCAGTCATTCATTAAATGTAAATTAAACAGGTATGAAACATGATCAGTAAGAGAAAAACACTGTTAATGAGAGACGAGCGCTGGACTCCGGCAGGTTAGTGTGGAAATACATTTATTTATTATTCAGAATGCACATTTGTTAGGGAACATTTCAGCAGCTGAAGATATGAGATGCATAGGTCTTTGAAATGCATAGGTCTACTACACATGAACGTACTCCTACGTATTATTTTAAAAGAAGGACCTTCATCCCGCCATATCAGTCTCACCCATGCTTTCCTCTATTGTTTTAGTGTCAGGAAATGGTGAAATCTGAGGTGTCGTTGTTTAGAATTAGAGCAGCCGGATCGCTGCAGTAACACCGGCGAGAGGATTCAGACATTAGTTTTGATTGCATTGTGATGGGACCGGAAGTAGCAGTACACTGCTCCACTTACTGGAAATAGGAAGGGTGATAAATGTCTATCCATATACATCTGGGATGGCATGAGGCTGAGTAAATGATGAGAGAAATCAAGCATAGCGTCAGTTCAGGCAGGCCACGTCAGCAAGCTCGCATCAGCTGAGGCTCACCTGATCCATATACCTATAGAAATACAACAGGTGTGTTAGAGTATTGATTAGAGTATGTTTTCGAATCGCTCTTGCGGTACTGTGATGTCATACACCAATCAGTCTGCACAGCGCCGCTTCAAGTCGAACACTCCTAGTAACTACCAAAGCGCTCCTACGTTACCATTTCAGTTATCTTTCAGCTGCTTTCATTAGGTGTGTTTTAACTTTATGCAGACTGATCTGTGTCTGACTTGAAGCAGTGCATGCTGGTTATAAATCTTGTCTGACTTTTTACGATTGGCCGGATTCAACAAAGACAAAGATCACGTGTGTTTCATGTTTATTCTGATACCTTCAGTTCCACTAATGCTCACAAATCCTTATTTCTGTTGCTTCATGAGTAGGGTTAAGGTTAGGGTCTAAGTTACAAGTTCGTAGACACCGTGTGAGCGTCACTACAGGAAGCAGAAAGTGTCCAACTTCACATCTCCATTTTCAACTCCTTCCCCGACTGCAAGCGGCAAATCTCGCTGATCTTGTTAAATCCAGCTGCATCTTAGACTGCAAATTCCCATTAGCAAACTAGAGTAATCTTGGAGTAGGGACGTGTTCCCCGCACGGATTTCATATCAGATTTTAGTTTGTTGAACTTGAACACGCGAATTTGCCACGTTGACTCATTTAAGATGCTTGACTTAAGATGCCAGATGACAAACTGTGCTTTATGCATCGCTTCTTTGTCATTAGACCTCCTTTGTCTGTGTAGTTTTGCCAAAGTTTCGCTAATGTTTTCTTACCTTAAAAAAGACCAGCCCTTACAGTATGTTCCCGAGGGAGATAAAAATATCCTCATCACTGGCTTATATTTCACCCCTTCATCTCTGGATGTGTTGTCAATGCAGCTAAGTTACGTTTTCCTTTTTATGCTTGTTCCTTAAAGCTAGGGTGTGTAGTTTTGTAGAGGCTAGCAATAGCAAGCTAGCTTTGAAAGCATGAGATTCGGCCCTCCATTCAGAGCGTCTCCAGAGCCACGCCTCAGCCAGAGCAGACTCTGCAAAGTGTCATGAGAAACGCGGGTGGAATGCAGCGCTTTCAAAGGCCCTGTCCCAAATGGCACCCTAAACCCTCGCGGTCTTCCTCTGAGTCCACACTGTCGTGATGTAATGCCGCTTTGACTCGGAGAAGTCAGTGCACATCGAGGGCACATAGCGGCCACAAAGGGGGTGCTCGTGAGCTAAAATGACAACTAGAACACCCTAGTCTCGTGGACTTAACAGACACGTGCGCGCGGCACACTCTGAAAGACCGCAAGTGCACATGAAGTGAGGTGAGACAACGTTACAGTACAAAACACATAAAACCATCTACGCTGGACACGAGCGGAGCAACGCAACAAATCCCAGAACAGTACACTGATGCTTCGTTCTATTTCTGACGTACTCAAAGTGCAATGATTGGACAAACATTTTTTGGATAAACATTTTGACTTCCACAGAAGATAGAACACATTAATTATTGATTGTTATCAGGATGTGAAGAGACTTTCAACCAGTATAACACTTTTTTTTTTTGAAAAACTTTGCTTACCCTAGCTTTAAGGCTTATCTGGTTATTATTGGCAACGTGTTGCTCCTGGCACCTCTGGTGATTAGCTTTATCTGTATAGCGCTTTATACAATACAGATTGTTTCAAAGCAGCTTCACAGTGATAACAGGAAAATGATGTATTCCGGCTGTTGTTCAGCTGAAGTTCAGTGTTGATTCAGTTCCATTGTAAAGATCATCAATTATTAAATTAGTTCATTTCATCTATACAGCAGCTCTGGAGAAAACAGTGATCATCGTCCAGCTCAGTTCAGTTCTCATACAGGAGCATCAGTACAGTCAGATCAATAATATTGCTGAATATTAAGTGTCCCAGACTAAGCAAGCCAGAGGCGAGTGTGCCAAGAACCCTAACTCCATCAATGGCAGAATGGAGAAAAACACCTTAGGAGAAACCAGGCTCAGTCGCTCAGTTCTCCTCTGGCCAACGAACAAACACGGTGTGCATCACAGGTCAGAGGTCAGATCGGGATCGGTTGCATTCAAATATTCCTCCAGTTCCTTTTCCTTGAAGAGCGATTCATCACGCCGGTATGGAGTGTCTCTGTTGAGGATCAGTGCCACTGGATGTCGTGTCGATGAGGCCTTCACAGAGGAGAGTCTAGCTGACACGGTCTCTACAGACACTTCAGGGATGCGTTGGTCGTGTCTAGGCGCAGGTCCACCATCTGAACTGGATCCGGCCCGGATCCGGCTGACTACAGCAAACCTCGGGATAAACAGAGAGACTAACATTAGCGTAGATGCCATTCTTCTTATGATGTAACGAGTACATCAGGTGTTATGGGAAGTGTTCCCGGTTCCGGCTGACCTAGTTAATGCAGCCTAAAACAATCATTTAACTGAATTATAGAAATGTGATGTGTTATGTGTATGCCAGTTTAAAGAGATGTGTTTTTAGTCTAGATTCTAGATCTAGTTTGTTAATCAAACCAAACCTGCCAAGTGTGAACACACCCTTAGGATTAATAAATAATTTTGTGGGAGCAAATTTGCATTGGCACCACCTTGTGTTTTCATGTGAATGGAGGAGCTCACGCAAAATACAGATTCATTCAGAGAAACCCACAAAAAAAATGACAGGACACACTGTTTTGCACACATGAAAGCCACAATCCTTTTATATAGACAAGCCTTTAGTAAATCAGGGACATAGACTTTGTGGATGATTGGAAAGAAAATCTCTGATCCATCATGAGGCTGCCATTAACTCTTAAATCAATTAGTCTCTGCAAGAAAATGTGTATCTTCATTATATTAAAAGCTGAGCTAAAATCAATAAATAGAATTCTAGTTTAATGTGCACTGCAGTCTGAATATGTTCAGCTTCTCTGTCCAACCCTAAATATGAACCAAAGTAATAGTTATGCTTGCCTTAGCAAACACTAAATTACATCAGTGGACATGACAGAA
>CM077189.1:12500-160000 GCA_039654105.1 Coreius guichenoti | reverse complement strand
AGTGTCAATGCAGGCAGATCAGTAATATAGTTGAAATTTAAGTGTCCCCAACTGAGAAAGCCAAAAGCCAAAGGCGACGGTGGCAAGGAACCAAAACTCCTTCAGGGCCAGAATGGAGAAAAAAACCTTGGGAGAAACCAGGCTCAGTCGGGGTGCCAGTTCTCCTCTGGCCGATGAACAAATAGTGTATGATTATGATTCTGGCAACATTACAGATCAGAAGTCATATTAGATCAATAGATATTCGTAGGATTATTCGAAAGATTGGAGTCGTCATGCCGGGGACGGGTTTAATGAGGATGTTGTGTCGATGCGGCATTTACGGGGGGAGTTTAATTGACACGGTCTCTACAGACACTTCAGGGATGCGTTCGTCATGTCCAGGCTAAGGTCCACCATCTGGTCCGGATATGGCCCGGATCCAGCCGACTGCAGTAAACCTCGGGATAAACAGAGAGACTAACATTAGCGTAGATGCCATTCTTCTTATGATGTAATGAGTACATCAGGTGTTATTGGAAGTGTTCCCGGTTCCGGCTGACCTAGTTAATGCAGCCTAAAACAATCATTTAACTGATTTGAATAACAGAAATTAAAAATGTTTTATGTGTATGCCATAGTAAAGAGATGTGTTTTTAGTCTAGATTTAAACTGACAGAGTGTGTCTGCTTCCCGAACAATGCTAGGAAGACTGTTCCAGAGTTTAGGTGCTAAATAGGAAAAGGATCGACCACCTGCAGTTGATTTTGATATTCTAGGTATTATCAACTGGCCAGAATTTTGAGACCTCAATAGATGTGATGGAGTATAATGTGTTAAGAGCTTGCTCAAGTACTGGGGAGCTAAACCATTTAGTGCTTTGTAAGTAATCAGCAAGATTTTAAAATGTATACGATGTTTAATAGGGAGCCAATGCAGTGTTGCCAGAACCAGGCTAATATGGTCATACTTCCTGTTTCTAGTAAGAACTCTAGCTGCTGCGTTTTGGACAAGCTGCAGTTTATTTATTAAGCGAGCAGGGCAACCACCCAGTAGAGCATTACAATAATCTAGCCTTGAGGTCATGAACGCATGAACTAACTGTTCAGCATTTTGCATTGAAAGCATGTGCCGTAATTTAGATACAGTGGGGAGAACAAGTATTTGATACACTGCCAATTTTGCAGGTTTGCCCACTTACAAAGCATGTAGAAGTCTGTAATTTTTATCATAGGTACTCTTCAACTGTGAGTGACGGAATCTAAAACAAAAATCCAGAAAATCACATTGTAAGATTTTTAAGTAATTAATTTGCATTTTATTGCATGACATAAGTATTTGATACATCAGAAAAGCAGAACTTAATATTTGGTACAGAAACCTTTGTTTGCAATTACAGAGATCATACGTTTCCTGTAGTTCTTGACCAGGTTTGCACACACTGCAGCAGGGATTTTGGCCCACTCCTCCATACAGACCTTCTCCAGATTCTTCAGGTTTCAGGGCTGTCGCTGGGCAATACGGACTTTCAGCTCCCTCCAAAGATTTTCTATTGGGTTCAGGTCTGGAGACTGGCTAGGCCACTCCAGGACCTTGAGATGCTTCTTACGGAGCCACTCCTTAGTTGCCCTGGCTGTGTGTTTCGGGTCGTTGTCATGCTGGAAGACCCAGCCACAACCCATCTTCAATGCTCTTACTGAGGGAAGGAGGTTGTTGGCCAAGATCTCGCGATACATGGCCCCATCCATCCTCCCCTCAATACAGTGCAGTCGTCCTGTCCCATTTGCAGAAAAGCATCCCCAAAAAATGATGTTTCCACCTCCATGCTTCACGGCTGGGATGGTGTTCTTGGGGTTGTACTCATCCTTCTTCTTCCTCCAAACACGGCGAGTGGAGTTTAGACCAAAAAGCTCTATTTTTGTCTCATCAGACCACATGACCTTCTCCCATTCCTCCTCTGGATCATCCAGATGGTCATTGGCAAACTTCAGACGGGCCTGGACATGCGCTGGCTTGAGCAGGGGGACCTTGTGTGCGCTGCAGGATTTTAATTCATGACGGCATAGTGTGTTACTAATGGTTTTCTTTGAGACTGTGGTCCCAGCTCTCTTCAGGTCATTGACCAGGTCCTGCCGTGTAGTTCTGGGCTGATCCCTCACCTTCCTCATGATCATTGATGCCCCACGAGGTGAGATCTTGCATGGTGCCCCAGACCGAGGGAGATTGACCGTCATCTTGAACTTCTTCCATTTTCGAATAATTGCGCCAACAGTTGTTGCCTTCTCACCAAGCTGCTTGCCTATTGTCCTGTAGCCCATCCCAGCCTTGTGCAGGTCTACAATTTTATCCCTGATGTCCTTACACAGCTCTCTGGTCTTGGCCATTGTGGAGAGGTTGGAGTCTGTTTGATTGAGTGTGTGGACAGGTGTCTTTTATACAGGTAACGAGTTCAAACAGGTGCAGTTAATACAGGTAATGAGTGCAGAACAGGAGGGCTTCTTAAAGAAAAACGAACAGGTCTGTGAGAGCCGGAATTCTTACTGGTTGGTAGGTGATCAAATACTTATGTCATGCAATAAAATGCAAATTAATTATTTAAAAAATCATACAATGTGATTTTCTGTATTTTTGTTTTAGATTCCGTCTCTCACAGTTGAAGAGTACCTATGATCAAAATTACAGACTTCTACATGCTTTGTAAGTGGGCAAACCTGCAAAATCGGCAGTGTATCAAATACTTGTTCTCCCCACTGTATATTTTTAAGATGGTAGAATGCAGTTTTACAGATGCTAGAAATGTGGCTTTCAAATGAGAGATTGGTATCAAAGAGCACACCCAGGTTCCTAACTGACGACGAGGACTTGACAGAGCAGCCATCGAGTGTTAGACAGTATTCTAGGTTATTACTTGTGGAGTTTTTTTGTCCAATGATTAAAAATGCAATTTTTTCTGAATTAAGTTGCAGGAAATTACTAGTCATCCAATTTTTTATATCAGCTATGCATTCCGGTAATCTTGTGAATTGATAAGTTTCGTCAGGGCGTGAAGAAATATAGAGCTGAGTATCGTCAGCATAACAATGAAAATTAACGCCATGCTTCCTAATAATATCTCCCAGTGGTAGCATGTGCAGGGTGAAAAGCAACGGTCCTAGCACTGAGCCCTGCGGTACTCCATACTGAACTTGTGATCGGTGTGACATCTCTTCATTTACTGCTACAAACTGATAACGGTCAGATAAGTATGATTTAAACCATGCCAATGAAATTCCACTAATGCCAACATAATTTTCGAGTCTATTCAAAAGAATGTTGTGGTCGATAGTATCGAATGCAGCGCTAAGATGGAGTAACACTAAGAGAGAGATACAACCACGATCGGATGATAAGAGTAAATCATTTGTAACTCTAATGAGAGCAGTCTCAGTACTATGATACGGTCTAAATCCTGACTGGAAATCCTCACAGATACCATTTCTTTCTAAAAAGGAGCATAATTGTGAGGACACTGCCTTTTCTAGTATTTTTGACAGAAAGGGTAGATTTGAGATTGGCCTGTAATTGACTAATTCTGTAGGATCAAGTTGCGGTTTTTTAATAAGTGGTTTAATAATAGCCAACTTAAAAGTTTTCGGTACATATCCTAATGTCAAGGATGAATTAATGATATTAAGAACAGGATCTATGACCTCTGGAAGCATCTCTTTTAGTAGTTTAGTCGGTATAGGGTCGAGCATACATGTTGTTGATTTTGATGATTTAACGAGTTTAGCCAATTCTTCTTCTCCTATAGCAGTGAATGAATGTAATTTTTCCTCAGTGACACTACAATGCACTGTCTGATGTGATACTGTAGTAGACGGCTGCATGGCCATAATTTTTTTCCTAATATTATCAATCTTACAAGTAAAGAAGTTCATAAAGTCATTACTGCTGTGCTGTTTACAAACATCAGAAGGTGAAGCTTTATCTTTGGTTAATTTAGCCACTGTATCAAATAAATACCTAGGGTTGTGTTTGTTTTCTTCTAAGAGAGTCGAGAAATAAGCAGATCTAGCAGTTTTTAGGGCCTTTCTGTATGCAATCATGCTCTCTTTCCACGAACTGCGAAAAACTTCTAGTTTTGTTTTCTTCCAGCTGCGCTCCATTTTTCTGGCTGCTGTTTTAAGGGCCCGGGTGTGCTCGTTGTACCACGGCGTTGGACTATTTTCTTTAATCTTCTTTAAGCGCCGGGGAGCATCTGTGTCTAAAGTGCTGGAAAAGAGAGGGTCAGTAGTTTCTGTTGCAACATCGAGTTCCTCTAGGCTATCTGGGATGCTGAGGAGATGAAACTGATGAGGAAGAGTATTTACAAAGCAATCTTTAGTCGCAGCAGTGATAGTCCTGCCATATTTGAAGCGAGGGGACAGCTTTGCATCCTTTGCTAAATTAAGTGTACATGATACTAGGTAATGATCTGAGATGTCATCGCTCTGCTGCAGAATTTCAATGGTATCAACATTTATTCCATGTGACAGTATTAGGTCTAAAGTATGATTACGGCGATGAGTGGGTCCTGACACGTGTTGCCTTACTCCAATAGAGTTTAGAATGTCTCTAAATGCCAATCCCAATGCGTCTTTTTCATTGTCTACATGGATATTAAAATCACCTACAATTAGGACTTTATCTGCAGCCAGTACTAACTCTGATAGAAAATCAGCAAATTCTCTGGTAAAGTCTGTATGGTGCCCTGGTGGCCTGTATACAGTAGCCAGCACAAATGTCAAACGGGATTTATGAATTTCACTACATAACATTACATAAAGCACCAAAACTTCAAAGGAATTATATTTGAAACTAGACTTCTGAGTAATACCGAAGATATTATTATAAATTACAGCAACACCTCCCCCTTTACCTTTCAGACGCAGCTCGTGTTTATAACAATAATCTTAGGGGGTGGACTCATTTAAAGTAATGCAATCGTCAGGTTTTAGCCAGGTTTCTGTCAAACACAGCACATCTAGGTTATGATCTGTAATCATATCATTAACAATAAGCGCTTTTGAGGAAAGGGATCGAATATTCAGCAGCCCGAGCTT
This sequence comes from Coreius guichenoti, assembly GCA_039654105.1. Lineage (NCBI taxonomy): Eukaryota > Metazoa > Chordata > Actinopteri > Cypriniformes > Gobionidae > Coreius > Coreius guichenoti. Next base: position 154,937 of record CM077189.1, on the reverse strand, counting down.
TATCATTTGATCATCTGTATTATATCTGTTGTTTATTTGTTGGACATCAATTAAATTTTTACCGCTGAATGGTTTTGATGTTTTTTTGTATTTACTAATTCGTGGAACAGACACAGTCTCTATGTGATAATATCTAGGTGAAAGAGTCTCTATGTGCTGGGATTTATCTGACTTCTGTGACGTGAGACAGCTAGCAGGCAGTCGGGTAAGCCAGTCCGTCTGCTTCCTGACCTGGGCCCCAGTTAGTCAAGGTTTATCTCTAAGACTATGTGCCAAATTACTAGAGAGAAGAGCGGCACCATCCCAGGAAGGATGAATACCATCATTTTTCAACAGGTCAGGTCTGCCCCAAAAGCTGTTTCCAATTGTCTATGAACCCTATGTTATTTTGCGGACACCACTTAGACAACCAGCCATTGAGTGATGATAGTCTGCTAAGTATCTCATCACTCCTTTTAACGGGGAGGGGACCAGAGCAAAAAACGTCATCTGCCATCGTACTTGCGAGTTTACACACCTCTTTAATGTTAATTTTGGTGATCTCTGACTGGCGAAGTCGAACATCATTTGTGCCGACGTGAATAATAATCTTAGAGAATTTACGATTAGCATTAGCCAGCACTTTTAAATTTGCTTTGATGTCAGGCGCTCTGGCTCCCGGTAAACATGTGACTATGGTGGCTGGTGTCTCTATTTTCATGTTCCGTGTAATAGAATCGCCAATAACTAGGGCACTTTCAACAGGATTCTCAGTGGGTGCATCACTGAGTGGGGAGAACCTGTTTGATGTTCTAATCGGAACAGAAGAGTGGTTTTTTGATCCACGACTATGCCGTCTCACCGTCACCCAGTTGCCCTGCTGCACGGGCTCTACAGCCGGAACCGAAAAATGTACAGAGTTCACTAAGCTATTCGCATCCAAAGCAGTGTCTAAAGCTGTTAAGTTATCACTACTCTCAAATAAAGTCTGGATGCGTGTCTCTAATTCTGAAATCTTCTCCGTCAGCCTGACTATCTCCTTACATTTATCACATGTGAAGCCCCGTTCGCCAACGGAGAAAGATATACTAAACATGAAACATGCAGTGCAAGTGACAATGACAGGAGAAGAAGACATGGCTTATCGTACTTGTTGATTAATCCAATTTACCACAGTTGTTTGATGGAGTCTATTTCATATTGTTGGCCATGATCTCGCGATACATGGCCCCATCCATCCTCCCCTCAATACGGTGCAGTCGTCCTGTCCCCATTGCAGAAAAGTATCCCCAAAGAATGATGTTTCCACCTCCATGCTTCACGGTTGGGATGGTGTTCTTGGGGTTGTACTCATCCTTCTTCTTCCTCCAAACACGGCGAGTGGAGTTTAGACCAAAAAGCTCTATTTTTGTCTCATCAGACCACATGACCTTCTCCCATTCCTCCTCTGGATCATCCAGATGGTCATTGGCAAACTTCAGATGGGCCTGGACATGCGCTGGCTTGAGCAGGGGGACCTTGCGTGTGCTGCAGGATTTTAATCCATGACGGCGTAGTGTGTTACTAATGGTTTTCTTTGAGACTGTGGTCCCAGCTCTTTTAGGTCATTGACCAGGTCCTGCTGTGTAGTTCTGGGCTGATCCTTCACCTTCCTCATGATCATTGATGCCCCACGAGGTGAGATCTTGCATGGTGCCCCAGACCGAGGGAGATTGACCGTCATCTTGAACTTCTTCCATTTTCGAATAATTGCGCCAACAGTTGTTGCCTTCTCACCAAGCTGCTTGCCTATTGTCCTGTAGCCCATCCCAGCCTTGTGCAGGTCTACAATTTTATCCCTGATGTCCTTACACAGCTCTCTGGTCTTGGCCATTGTGGAGAGGTTGGAGTCTGTTTGATTGAGTGTGTGGACAGGTGTCTTTTATACAGGTAACGAGTTTAAACAGGTGCAGTTAATACAGGTAATGAGTGGAGAACAGGAGGGCTTCTTAAAGAAAAACTAACAGGTCTGTGAGAGCCGGAATTCTTACTGGTTGGTAGGTGATCAAATACTTATGTCATGCAATAAAATTCAAATTAATTATTTAAAAATCATACAATGTGATTTTCTGTATGTTTGTTTTAGATTCCATCTCTCACAGTTGAAGTGTACATATGATAAAAATTACAGACCTCTACATGCTTTGTAAGTAGGAAAACCTGCAAAATCGGCAGTGTATCAAATACTTGTTCTCCCCACTGTATCGGAAAAGCTGGCCGTAAAGCTTTAGCAGTTAGAAGTTTTAATGCTTTGGAAAAAGTGCTTTGTGTTTATACTGAAAGCGAGTTGTGGGACAAACAACAGGATAAACTCTCTTATTATAATAAACAAAGCTGTACATTGCAAGCATGTCATTGTGTTCATCTTTTAAAGTATCACTAGAAAAAAAACAGACACACATTAGCATAATTTATGCTTTAAATGTTTCTCAACCACGTAACAAAGTAACAAAATTGAAATTTAGTCAGTAATTGTAATGTGATATATACATATAATTGTTTTGTAACACAGTACTCCAAACATTGGTCATTTATCATTATTTTCTGGGAAGACACTCCTTCTATGTTATGGCTCATTGTCACATCCGGCAGATTAATAAGCATCAGCTAAAATGCACTTTTCCCACCAAGAGTAGACAAATGATGCATTGAGAGCATTAAACCTGTGCTCAAGCGTTCAGTGCACATGTAATAGAGCTAACTGAGGCACTTGGGTTTAGCAAGTATCCAGATCATGATAGTCTGCTGCATCTTCCTCCAGTTCTTTCTGTACCGAATCACACAGAACCGGCTGCAAGCTGGGAACTTGCCTTGTGCACATTGGATTGAAGTTTGAGGCCATCTTTGGGTTATTACCATAGACTGTAAAAAAACATACGTAGTGTATCCGTGACGTCACCTGTAGGTTTCTGAAGAGCATTTTTGAAGCCTAAAGTGGGCAGAGCTGGCCGTCGCCATCTTGGCAGCGCATCACTCCAGGATAAGCGAAAATGTGCAAAGAGGCGGGACGTGGGTGGAGCTGAGGTGCCTGGTTGCTGAAACCACACCCGCCTTTTTAATTTATAAAGTAATTGTCTTTAGAGTTTTAGCGTTAAAGTGAAATAAAATAATAATTTTTAATCCCTGATCAAGTTTAGTAGTATCCGACTAACCGGCCCAGGTCAGGAAACAGACTGGCCTATAATTAAAAATAAAATTTGACTTGACTCACAACAACTTCAGAGCTCATGGTAAGTCTCTCTTGATAGAAAGGCTTACATGTTAACACTAGAAATAATTTCCTCTATGAAGAAAATTAATGGGCTTTTTACTGTCTAGACAGAAGTCAAACACACTTGGAATAAGAAGAGCAATGTTTGTGAGACAATGTGAAAAAGAGAGGACTGAGAAAATAAAGGGAATGTGAAGAAACGTAAGGAATAAAAATAAAGACAGTATAAGACAGGAAAGAGAGAATAATGGATGGCAAAGAAAGAAAAAGGATAGGTAGATGGATGGAGGGATATGTAATCACAGGGAGAAAAGAGGAATGAAACCAAGGCGAGGGTGACGGACAAGGTTTGGTCTGCTAGAAGCTTCTATTCCATGGCGAGTTAAAGTCATTACAGAGATTTACACGGCAGTTCTCCATGAGGGAGACGTGATAACACAGACGGCGAGATCTAATGACGCTCATCATCATAAACTTACCCTCCAGCTCTCATCAGCATCGGAGGTAAACCTGTGGCTGTACGATTATACTGACCCACAGATATTCTTGCCCTTATTGAAGATTCAAATGAAAAAAGGCATTGAAAGTGCTGTGTATAATATCGCCATTTCTGTCCCCAGCCTTCTTCTTTCAGCCTTCTTTTATTTTGGGTCAGTCTTACAAAAACAGACACACATTTCACCCTAAAACAAAAAGAAAGAAATAAGAAATGACTAAGATTTTTTTCATTTTATCCCTAATTCTCATTACTGTTGTAGTGATTTTACTTTTGTCCATCCAAGGACGCTAAGTAAGGTAGTGATTGGTACTCACGTCACTGCTGACGTTATGATTTTTGGATCACACGTCACTTAAGGTGTGGTTATGAGTATATCAGATGACCACCTTCCCCCTCTCTTAGTTTGGGACACTAGTCAAGGTCTCTTACCTTGGCTGTATGAGAACGCTCCAGACAGGAGCTGTCCAATCATTTAGAATGAATGTAAAGTGGGGAGAGTTGGTCAGCTGATTTATCTGAAAGATTGGTGAGATTTCTAACTTGTAGAGCCTCTTCTGTATTATCAGCACAAGGAAGACACAATTGTAATAAAATAAATTTTATTAACAAAGATAAACAAAAAATAACTAACACAACTACTAAATTAATACAATGAATGATAAAGGAATAAAGTGCATAAGATGCATAAAATACATGTGATTAAGTTGAGTGTGGCTATGGAAGAGTTGCGTTACCTTATGGAAAGATAAACTGTTGTTTCTCTGAAACTAAGGTGAAGAACCTTATTATGCATCAAACAAATAAACGAAAGATTATTTGTTATTAACTAGCATCAGTTATATTACCTCTAATGTAAATTAGAAAATCATATACTGATAATATACAACAATGCCAAGGTCTCTGGAAAGAGGTTTGGTTGAGTGATATTTACGTTCCACATGGTTGAGTAAGCAGTCCGATGGCGATGACTTCTTCCACTGGTTGTGCTGGGTGACAATGCAGTGGGGAAAAAGCTGGAATCCGTTTCAACAGCCTTGAACACGAAGATCTGTGGGATGCTGATCTCCTGGAGCACCACAGGGTCCTAAAATCTGGAACACGCAGATGAGGCCCTGAAGTAGGTGCAGAAGGTCCTTAATCTGGAACACGCAGACGAAGGAACCTTGAAGTGAAGGTTTGCTCTCCTGAGCTTAACCTTGTTGCAAATGTCTCTGTGTGTCTTCTGCCTCTCTGGGCCAGACACTCAGGACTTGGTCAATCCGCTTTGGTCTCTCTGGCATGGAGACTCGGGGCGTGCTGTAGTCGTCACTGTCCCGCTGGACTAAAACGCTAAACGTAGTGTTTGTTAATGTCTCTTTCCTCACAGGCTGAAGTCTCAGAACATGGTCGTATTTGTTGCTGCCTCACAAGCTGTAGACTCAGATCCTCGGATCTTTTGTTGTCGCTCTGGATGAACCAGAGGCTCAGAATGTTACGGTGTGTCTGTTATGTCTCATCCTTGCAGGACCGACTCAGAACTTGGTTGATCTGTCACAGTCTCATCCTTGCTAGACAGACTCAGAACTTGGTGAACTGTTTGTCTCTCTCGAACAAGGAGTGTCTGTTGAAAGGGTACCTTTATCCCCTTTCCGATGAGGAGGAGATTGCAATTTGGCGCTTCTCCATTCCAGTGCTGTGATTGGCTGCTGGCATCAGAGGGGGCACACAGTGTGGCCTACCCTTCTTTCCCCTGTGGAACTCATTTGCATACTGTACACAGTTAGAAGTCTTTAAAGTGTATTTAAAGTTTAACAATGCATTTCTCACTTTCCAAACCACCACCAGAATACCCTTGGCAATATTCTAAACAAATAGACACCAAACATGATGGAAAAAGATTGAACTGTCATGCGTTCATTCATTTTTTCATTAACAGCTGAATCTGTGTAAGATGTTGCATTACAATTAGCTGTCACTGAGAATACTTATTTCCCTGAATATGTATAAAATAGATGTGTGTAGTTTACATCAGTCTTAAGGTTTCCAAGCATAGTTATGAATGGATTTGGATGGATCATTGTGGTCTTTCTTTGTTTCACCCACTACTGCTGAGGTCCTGAGGAATTTTTATGGCAGTCACAGACCAGGACATTAGGGATTAGTCTCTAGATGGGTGAAGTCCTGTGGACCAATGAGAAGTCCTGTCCTTCCTGGGCTTGGTACCAGAGGTCTTCTTCTTGGCCTCTGAGAGGTGTCTGGCTGTTGTCCTAGCATCTTTATCTGATGGCATTGGACTGTTTTTTTTTTTTGTGTTAGTCCAACAAGATCCAATCAAAATGTAGCAAACCTTTGTCCACTGTTATGGGCAGAGAGGGGCCTGGCCATAAACTGGGCCCTGGAATGTGCTGTCCACTACACTGTATCTACATTACCAGAGGAGTTTGTGTGTAGTAATGCTATAGTCTTAATGTGTGCTCTGTCTTCTATAGCTCCAACTAATTGGAAAAAAAAAGTTTATAAAAAAAAAATTATAATTTAGGTTTTACTTTTGTTTTGTTTCTCCAAAAAAATCAAACAATAAATACAAACCAGAACAATAAATAACTATACAATAACAGCACATTTGTAGTGTTACATTATTACTAGTATTGTAATTGTACTAATATTACAATGATACATCATTATGCTAAAAATAATGGATTGCAAGAAAATGTGCTTAATTGTCACAAAAAATACAAAACCTTAATGATCCTAAAATTGATGCAAATGTTATTTGTTTCATTTTCATCAAGCAGAAAATGACACTAATTCCTTTCCTTTGATTTATGACCTGGCCATTGACAGGTTTTGGTGAAATCCACCCTTTTGAATGAGTTTAGCGTGTTAATATTAAACATCTCTCTGCCTCTAGAGTCATATCAGTATTCGGTGCTGGAATCTCTGCCCGTGTCGGCAGTCGTGGCCAGACTGAAGGCCGCAGATGCTGATATCGGCTCCAATGCGGAGATGGACTACTGTATAATAGATGGAGATGCACCTGGTGTGTTCAACATCACCACAGACGAGGAGACACAGGAGGGAGTCATCTTTCTGCAGAGGGTGAGATCATACATAGCCAAAGACCCTGTCTTTATCCATGTGGAGCAAACATTCAGTTAGATAGTTGTCCTTTGTTAATATATCTGTAGTGTATGCAGGATTCCTGACTTCTGGGTCTGGAGAAACAAATAAAAACTCAACTGAACTACCATCCTCCAACCCTCCATAAACACACCTGAAGCAGCTGATCAAAGTGTTAAACTCAAACTTAAATGTGTTGTGGCTGTAGCGCGCAGCTTTGTTACGAGTCATTTGCCCACTATTGAGTGTTGGATCCGTAGGGAGTCGGCTGCCATTTTCTTTTGTTCTCTTTTTGCTAGTTAGGAAATAAGGTAAGAGTTCTGTTGTTTTTTGTATTTATTTTTGCAGGTTATTTAGACCTCCTACTACCAGAGGCCTGTTTCATAAAAGACACTTAGAAAAGTGGGGATTAAACTCCAACAGCTGACTTGAATGAACCTAACAAATAAGTTGGGGCTAAAGCAGTTTCATAAAAGGTAATTGAATTTCACACAATTCCACTGATTTGATCCAGGTTTATCTAGTCAAGATCATTGCGCATCCATGCTTTTCTTAAGCAGCCCTAGAGGTTGATCATGGATCCAATCGATCCACCACAGCAAACTGCTGATATTTTGTGCTGTTTTATGCATTTGAGACACGGTGTTTTCCTCAGTGCATAACTTATATTTCACAGGTATATTCTCCATCTGTAAATGTTAAAAACTCATGCAAATATTTCCATTTTGCTGGTAAACTTCACAGCGCCAAACAGACGGAGCGCAATAATTCTGACTAAAATATACATTTTGCTAAAATATTTGTTGGACATTAAATGTGCCTAATGCAGAATTTTAAACCTAAAAGTAAGTGTATTTTTATGATAGCAGTATCTGTAAAGGGACTATTGTAATGGGGTCAATCAAATGTAGGCTAATATACCCTACTGTAGGCCAATTACTAAGCTCAGATTCATCTTACTGGTTAAAATTTAGTCTGTGCTTTTGTTGTTATGTATTTTAATTTTTAATTTTGTAATTGTAACTTTATATCTAATTAAATGTTGGGCACAAAACATTCAGAGAGTAAGAAAAGAAAACCTGTAGGTTACACACACACACACACACACACACATATACACCGATCAGGCATAACATTATGACCTAATATTGTGTTGGTCCCCCTTTTGCTGCCAAAACAGCCCTGACCCGTCAAGGCATGGACTCCACTAAACCCCTGAAGGTGTGCTGTGGTATTTGGCATCAAGATGTTAGCAGCAGATCCTTTAAGTCCTGTAAGTTGTGAGGTGGAGCCTCCATGGATCGGACTTGTTTGTTCAGCACATCCCACAGATGCTCGATTGGATTGAATTTGGAGGCCAAGTAAACCCCTCAAACTCATTGTTGTGCTCCTCAAACCATTCCTGAAGCATTTTTGCTTTGTGGCAGGCACATTATCCTGCTGAAAGAGCCACAGCCACCAGAGAATACCGTTTCCATGAAAGGGTGTACAATGCTTAGGTAGGTGGTACGTGTCAAAGTAACATCCACATGGATGGCAGGACCCAAGGTTTCCCAGCATCACACTGCATCACACTGCCTCCGCCGGCTTGCCTTCTTCCCATAGTGCATCCTGGTGCCATGTGTTCCCCAGGTAAGCCATGCACACGCACCCGGCCATCCACGTGATGTAAAAGAAAACGTGATTCATCAGACCAGGCCACCTTCTTCCATTGCTCTGTGGTCCAGTTCTGATGCTCACGTGCCCACTGTTGGTGCTTTCGGCGGTGGACAGGGGTCAGCATGGGCACCCTGACTGGTCTGCGGCTATGCAGCCCCATATGCAACAAACTGCAATGCACTGTGTATTCTGACACCTTTCTATAAGAACCAGCATTAACTTCTTGAGCAATTTGAGCTCCAGTAGCTCGTCTGTTTGATCGGACCACACGGGCCAGCCTTCACTACCCACGTGCATCAATGAGCCTTGGCCATCCATGACCCTGTTGCTGGTACACCACTGTTCCTTCCTTGGAGCACTTTTGATAGATACTGACCACTGCAGACCGGGAACACCCCACAAGAGCTGTAGTTTTGGAGATGCCCTGACCCAGTCGTCTAGCCATCACAATTTGGCCCTTATCAAACTTGCTCAAATCCTTACACTTGCCCATTTTTCCTGCTTCTAACACATCAACTTTGAGGACAAAATGTTCACTTGCTGCCTAATATATCCCACCCACTAACAGGTGCCGTGATGAAGAGATAATCAGTGTTATTCACTTCACCTGTCAGTGCTCATAATGTTATGCCTGATCGGTGTGTGTGTGTGTGTGTGTGTGTATATATATATATATATATATATATATAACAACTTTAAGATAATCATTTGATATACAATATAATTGAACACGTTTGTAGGTCTACATTGTATAATTTATCATTTTAGCCTTATTTAAGTTGATTTTCTGTATACTGTATATTTATTTTTGTACTGATAGTGGTTAATAAAGTAAAATAATGGTATGTGAGAGAGTAATATCATTGTGTTCCTGTCGGTCAGTGTTAGAGGAACTGTGTCACAGTCAGCCTGCCCTGGACCAGGTTAGTTTCCCAGCATAAGTTGCCGGAGTGACTGAGCTTGAGCTATGGTAAATTAGCTTTATGAAACCAAATCATTTTACAATGAGTCTATGAGACTAACTGAAATAAGCCTGGCTTATTGGGTAAACTTGTTTTATAAAACAGGCTTCTGGTAGCGATCTTTTGTTTGTTGTTTTGGCCTAACCCGCTTCTGAAGAAAATACTTCTCTTTTTATGTTAGAATTGTTTGTTTAGGGTTCTTTTTGCGCTGTATATAAGTCATCATGTGCTTATTGTAAATACATTTCTTGGAAATCTTACTTTGTGTACTGAGTTCTGGGACTGAGAACAATTCAAACGTTACTTCCCTTTTGCCCCTATAAATCTAATTGGGAACATAACACCCTTCTATGGTCAATATTGTGAAGAGCTGTCCATGTGCACCCACATTACAGCACACCTGCGTGCAAAACACTTTGCTTAATTTCTGTAATGAATTTGCAAGGTACATTTTCTTGTAGCATTGCCACATATGGGATAATTTGAACCACTCTGTTTTATGTGTATTAGAGTTTTAACAGGTTTTACCTGTTTCCTTCTCCATTTTAACTTCTCTCAAGTACAGTGGGGAGAACAAGTATTTCTGCCGATAAACTGCCGATTTTGCAGGTTTTCCTACTTACAAAGCATGTAGAAGTCTGTAATTTTGATCATAGATACTCTTCAACTGTGAGAGACGGAATCTAAAATAAAAATCCAGAAAATCACATTGTATGATTTTTAAATAATTAATTTGCATTTTATTGCATGACATAAGTATTTGATCACCTACCAACCAGTAAGAATTCCGGCTCTCACAGACCTGTTCGTTTTTCTTTAAGAAGCCCTCCTGTTCTCCACTTATTACCTGTATTAACTGCACCTGTTTGAACTCGTTACCTGTATAAAAGACACCTGTCCACACACTCAATCAAACAGACTCCAACCTCTCCACAATGGCCAAGACCAGAGAGATGTGTAAGGACATCAGGGATAAAATTGTAGACCTGCACAAGGCTGGGATGGGCTACAGGACAATAGGCAAGCAGCTTGGTGAGAAGGCAACAACTGTTGGCGCAATTATTCGAAAATGGAAGAAGTTCAAGATGACGGTCAATCTCCCTCGGTCTGGGGCACCATGCAAGATCTCACCTCGTGGGGCATCAATGATCATGAGGAAGGTGAGGGATCAGCCCAGAACTACACGGCAGGACCTGGTCAATGACCTGAAGAGAACTGGGACCACAGTCTCAAAGAAAACCATTAGTAACACACTACACCGTCATGGACGCACGCAAGGTCCCCCTGCTCAAGCCAGCGCATGTCCAGGCCTGTCTGAAGTTTGCCAATGACCATCTGGATGATCCAGAGGAGGAATGGGAGAAGGTCATGTGGTCTGAGGAGACAAAAATAGAGCTTTTTGGTCTAAACTCCACTCGCCGTGTCTTCCAGCATGACAACGACCCGAAACACACAGCCAGGGCAACTAAGGAGTGGCTCCGTAAGAAGCATCTCAAGGTCCTGGAGTGGCCTAGCCAGTCTCCAGACCTGAACCCAATAGAAAATCTTTGGAGGGAGCTGAAAGTCCGTATTGCTCAGCGACAGCCCCGAAACCTGAAGGATCTGGAGAAGGTCTGTATGGAGGAGTGGGCCAAAATCCCTGCTGCAGTGTGTGCAAACCTGGTCAAGAACTACAGGAAACGTATGATCTTTGTAATTGCAAACAAAGGTTTCTGTACCAAATATTAAGTTCTGCTTTTCTGATGTATCAAATACTTATGTCATGCAATAAAATGCAAATTAATTACTTAAAAATCATACAATGTGATTTTCTGGATTTTTGTTTTAGATTCCGTCACTCACAGTTGAAGAGTACCTATGATAAAAATTACAGACTTCTACATGCTTTGTAAGTGGGCAAACCTGCAAAATCGGCAGTGTATCAAATACTTGTTCTCCCCACTGTATGTGTGTGTTTGTCTTTAAGAGCTGTTAGTCTACAACTGAAGTAGGTACTTCTTTTGAATAAGTACTTCATGACTGATATGACTATCTATCTTAAAAAGTATGTTTTTTTTAAATAAAATATAATCGGGATGTACTACATTCCTCATGTAATGGGGTAAATCAAATGTAGGCTAATATACCCTACTGTAGGCCAATTACTAATCTCAGATTCATCAAAGGCTTCGGTCGCTGCACTGCCCACATGGCTTTTGTTCGGACATACGGGTACTTTCTGAGTGCTGTGAATTCAGACAGACTACTCTTTTTATATACTGTTTCGCCCTCTATTTCAGTAGGGAATTATGGATATTCAGACGTAGCCCATCTGTCATTTAAGAGAGGAAGTGAAGTAACCTCTCTAAATGAATAAAAGCAGCAGCTTGGCCAAACATTGAGACTTTAAACACAATCAGACTGATGATCATCAATGGCCTGGATTGAGGAATACACTCCTAATGACACTTTTCTCTCCAGGACATCACCTTCAGTCCTAGGATTATACAACATTGTATTAACTAGTTTAGTTTAATATTTTTTGGGAAAATACATATGTTATTTTTATATAAACTGTGTGTTATCATCTTTTTTTAACAATCAATTAATTAATTAGGTCAGTACCCCTTTTATTTTTTGTAGCCTCTGTCGATTGGGCGGAGAGTTACATTCTTGTTTTAAGAGTGTCTTGATATTTTTCTATGAAAAGACAAATCACTGACTAAGAATTTATTTTTGCTGTGTTTGTTGCTTTCTCCCGTCTTTAAATGTGCTTGCTCTCTCTCTCTCTCTCTCTCTACTACAGCCTTTGGACTATGAAACTAAAAGCAGTTTTTCTCTGAAGATTGAAGCCACTAATCGGAATATTGACCCTCAGTTTCTGACCTTTGGCCCCTTCAGTGATACAGCAGTTGTAAAGGTCTTTGTAGAAGATGTAAATGAGCCGCCTGTCTTCTCAGCCCTGGTCAGTAAGATGGTGGTGTTGGAGGCAGCGAGGGTTGGCTCAGTCATTGGGACGGTTTCAGCCCGTGACCCAGACTCATCCAGCAGTGCCATCAGGTAAACGCTTCATTTATCTGTGTGCTGTGTAATATAGTAATGTGATTCATATGTTCATCTTACTGTCCTCTTAGCATATACATTACAGTTCTAAACAGAACACTGTAACCCTGTAAACACATATGAACCCGAGTCTGTATTAGTGTGCTGCTTCTCTGCAAAGAAAATCCAACTTCCATTTTTTTGTCAGACAAAAGGTTAAAGGGGTCATGAACTGGCTTTTTTTATTTTTTTATACTGTTGTCTGAGGTCAACTTATTAGGTTTGCATGGTTTTTACATTCAAAAACATCATAATGAAAAAGTAATAGGCTATTTTCTACCCTGGTTTTGAGCCTCTCTCCTGGAACGGTCGGTTTTTATGGGCGTGCTGCATTGAAGAATTGGAAGTAAACGCCCACTGCTATGATTAGATAACAGTTTTGCATATCCGAAGGAAGCTTATGCAAAGACTGTGTTCTTCCACAACCAGGCACAGCGCAATATCTTGCTATCTTCGGCATGTTTATTGCTCGGTAGCGCGATCCATTTAGCTCCACGAGTCGGTGGGCGGGGCTACAGAATCAGGCGTACTTATTCTTATGTTGAGGTGGCGTTTAACCACACGATGACGTCAAGGGTTGGCATATTCTGAGATCGAGCGTTTGCTGGGCATGGTGTCAATAAAAACTTTTCTTTGACTAACAAGGAAGTTTTCAGCTTTGAAACTTACAGGATATTCTTATATCACGATGAACTTTTATATATCAAAGGCTGAATGAAAAGTTGATTTCTCAATTCATTACCCCTTTAATTGAATTATCAAATGTATTAAAAAGTTGGTAGGCATGAATCATCATGAATATTGATGTGTTTCACACCTGGGAAGAAAAAGATCCTCCCTTAATGGGCCTATCAGCTGAATGAACTAGAACAAAGAATGAGGAGATTATAAGAATGGCTTTTTGATTGTTTGTATTTTATTTACAACACAACACAATTCAAATACATAACGAAGGACAAAAAGGCACATTGTTGAGCACACTGAACTAAACAGAGAGACTGGGGGATCTAATTGCAATCTTTCTGGTTAAAATTGTGTTTTGCAATTTAACATTCACAAAAAAATGATAAAGAACACCAGGACTGTTGTGCCTACTTGTAGGGCTGCACAATTTGGCCCAAAAATATATATCAATATGATATTATGGAATATTATAGATCAATATGTCTAATAATAATTATTCTGATTACTATTATTATTATTAATAATACTAAATAAAAATATAAAAAATAAGAATTATTACTATAGTAATAAGACTCATTTATTAAAAATTTAAAATACAGTATTTAAGAATAAATATAATATAATAATTAAAATAATAATAATAATAATTTTACTTTACAGAAAACGTCTCGGTTATGTATGTAACCCTCGTTCCCTGAAGGAGGGAACGGAGACATATGTCGGAACTGACCGACGAATTGGGGATCGCTTTCAGAGACCAATCTACTTCGAGTGTAAGTAAACGAGTGTAACTAAACGCGCATTCCACGCTTCTCCCCGCAACGCGGGTATAAATAAGGAAGTGTGGAAGCACCGCATCTTTGCTTTTCCGCTGAGGAGCCAAACTTAGTGACTCGGCCAATCAGTGGAGGTACAGCACCTGTGGCGATGGGACTTACGTCTCCGTTCCCTCCTTCAGGGAACGAGGGTTACATACATAACCGAGACGTTCCCTTTCAGTCGGTTACGTTTGACGTACGTCGTAACTGACCAACGAATTGGGGATCTACCAACACGCTACAGAAGCTGGCCCTTCCAGCACTCTGCTTGAGCTCCCTGGTCCGCCCCCATCTGTTGAAGCGGGAAGGCAGGGCTCTAAGCAGAGAAGGTCAGTCACTGCTGTTCTGCAAAACCCACTCAGTATGACTATTGGATAACGCTGGGAAAGTTTGCCCGTCTCAGAAGGGGGAACGCTGCGGAAGCCACATCCTTCTAAAGGAAGAAAATGTGGCAGTTACACATATGGACTAGCCAAGCAGGGTAGTACAACATATGGCAGTCTCTGGGGTGGTTCCAGCCTAGTTCTAGGGGGGAAGAACACCATCAAAGACGACAGAGCGAGCTCTGTCAATGGAAAGACACGGGCTAGCCGAGTAGGGTAGCCGTACCGTGGAAGAATTCACATATGGGGTCGCTGTGGGGACCACTACATATGGACACCCAGCCTAACACACATTCCACCATGCATACGAGTGTAGGCCTGGCGTCAGATGCTCCGCAACGTCTGACTGCCGAGGGTGACAGAGGAACTCAACAGGGTTAGCTATTTCTGGGGAACTCTACTGGAGTCAAAGACGCACGTATCCGGCCCAGCGGGCGGGAGTGGCGTTGCAAGCTGACACTTAGAACGGGTCCTTCGCGCTACTGGCCACTGGGGGCGAGTACACGGGAAGATACCGGCTCTACACGGAGGCTATAGAATCTAGCGAACGTGTTAGGTGTCGCCCAGCCCGCACCTCTAAAAATATCTGTCAGCGATGCGCCTTGAGCCAGCGCCCAGGAGGAAGCAACACTTCTAGTTGAGTGTGCTCGCAACCCGAACGGGCAAGGCACGTCTTGGGATTGATACACCAAGACGATAGCATCCACTATCCAGTGGGCTAACCTCTGCTTGGAGACAGCCTTTCCCTTCTGCTGGCCTCTGTAACAGATGAAGAGCTGCTCTGAGGTCCTGAAGCTTTGCGTTCTGTCCACATAACACCGCAAAGCGCGGACGGGACAGAGCAAAGCTAGGGCTGGGTCTGCCTCCTCCGAAGGCAGCGCTTGCAGGTTCACTACCTGGTCCCTGAAGGGAGTGGTAGGAACCTTGGGCACGTATCCAGGCCGGGGTCTCAGGACAACATGAGAGTTGGCCGGCCCGAGTTCTAGGCACAATTCGTTGACCGAAAATGCATGCAGGTCCCCTACCCTCTTGATGGAGGCCAATGCCATCAAGAGCACTGTCTTCATGGACAGGATTTTTAACTCTACAGACTGCAAAGGCTCAAAGGGAGGTCTCTGAAGTGCCCTGAGCACCAGAGATAGGTCCCAAGAGGGTAACAAGTTAGGACGAGGAGGATTTAACCTCCTGGCACCTCTGAGGAACCTGACGATCAGGTCGTGCTTTCCTAAGGACTCACCTTCAACTGCGTCATGATACGCCGCAATTGCTGCGATGTACACTTTAAGGGTGGAGGGAGACAGCCTTCGCTCCAACCCATCTTGCAGGAAGGAAAGCACGACTCTAATCGAACACTTTTCGGGGTTTTCCCGGCGGGAAGAGCATCATTCAACGAACAGGTTCCACTTCAACTCATAGAGGCGCCTCGTAGAGGGGGCTCTAGCAGAAGTGATGTTGTCCACCACAGCCTGTGGTAGGCCACCTAGAACCTCCGCGTCCCGTCCAGGGACCAGACATGGAGTTTCCAGAGGTCTGGACGCGGGTGCCATAGAGTGCCCCGTCTCTGAGAAAGCAGGTCCTTCCTCAGAGGGATGGGCCAGGGAGGGGCTGTTGGGAGGAGTGAGAGTTCGGAGAACCAGGTCCGGTTGGTCCAGTACGGCGCAACTAACAAGACCTGCTCCTCGTCCTCCCTGACTTTACACATACTTGCGTAGGCCCGGGGCCAGCTGTGTGCCAGTGCATCCGTGCCGAGGGTCCCCTCGGTCAGGGAGTAAAACAACCGGCAGTGGGTCGAGTCTGGAGAGGCAAACAGGTCTACCTGTGCGGCTCCGAAGAGGTCCCATATCAGCTGGACTGCCTGGGGATGGAGTCACCACTCTCCCGGAAGTGTTGGCTGTCGTGAGAACTCGTCGGCTGCACAATTGAGCGCACCAGGGATGTGAATGGCCTGAAGCGACCTCAGATGCTTCTGACTCCAAAGGAGGAGATGGCGGGCGAGTTGCAACATGCGGCAGGAGCATAGACCACCCTGTCAGTTGATGTACGCAACGGTCGCAGTGCTGTCCGTACGGACCAGTACATGCTTACCGTGTAGCGGCCCCTTGAGGCGGCCCAGCGCAAGACGTACTGCTAGCAACTCGAGGCAGTTGATGTGCCAATGCAGTTGAGGCCCCGTCCACAGACCTGAAACTGCATGCCTGTTGTACATGGCCCCCCAGCCGGTGGACGAGGCATCCGTGAACACCACAGCATGCCTGGACACTTTTTCTAGGGGAACTCCTGCCCGTAGAAACGAAGTGTCCAACCACGGGCTGAAGGTTTGGCGACAGTACGGAGTAACAGGAACCCGGTACTTGCCGCTCTGCCACACCCATCTCGGGACTCGGCCGTGAAGCCAGTGTTGAAGCAATCCGAGCGGCGTTACCGCGGCTGCAGATGCCATATGCCCCAGGAGCCTCTGAAATAATTTCAGTGGGACCGCCGTCCTGCCATTGAACGAATTCAAGCAGTTCAACACTGACCAGATGCGCTCCTCCGTGAGGCGCGCAGTCTGGTTGACCGAATCCAACTCCATACCGAGATAAGAGATCCTCTACGTGGGGCAGAGTTTGCTCTTCTCCCAGTTGACCCGAAGTCCCAACAGGCTGAGGTGACTGAGCACCATGTCCCTGTGTTCGCACAACTGATCCCGAGAGTGAGCCAGTTTGAGCCAGTTGTCGAGATAGTTGAGAATGCGAACGCCGCGTTTTCTGAGCGGAACAATGGCTGCCTCCGCGACTTTCGTAAAGACGCAAGGCGACAGGGACAGCCCGAAGGGGAGGACTTTGTACTGATATGCCCGCCCTTCGAACGCAAAGCGTAGAAACGGTCTGTGTCGAGGGAGAATCGAGACATGAAAGTACGTGTCCTTTCGGTCGATTGCTGCAAACCAATCTTGGGGACGGATGCATTCGAAAATGCGTTTCTGCGTCAACATCTTGAATGGGAGCTTGTGAAGGGCCCGGTTCAAGACACACAGGTCCAAGATCGGTCGTAACCCACCGGGACACAGCTGCATCGCCACAGACCGCTCCACTGGGGGGATCTCCACGTACCCCTTAGCCGCGCCCTCATCGAGGGTAGTGAGGGCGGAGACATCACCAGACCGGCTTCGGGCAGAATAAGGTGCCGTCCACGATTTGGTGATCTCCTGATGCACTTCCGGAAAGAATGGTACCGGAGCGGGGCGCTGAGAACCAGCACGGGCCACCCCGAGAAACCAGTCGTCCAGCCACGAGGGTTCGGGACACGGTGGAGGGTTCCACTCAAGCCCGACACTCGCGGCGGCCCGGGAAAGCATAGCTGTGAGTTCTGGATCAGACTTGGGCAACGCTACCACACCCGAAGGGGGCAACGCAGCTGAATCCTCATCTCCAGAGGACATTAGCTTGCCCTCCGATGCAGTGATCGACATTCTGTCCTCGGCCTGAGCCCCAAAAGAAACGACTGGCCCCCATGGGAAGGACCAGCGCGCTCTCTCAGAAACTCCACTGGTGACGGTGCGGAGGATTGAGGGGCCCGAGGAGGCTTGCTTGTCAGGGAAGCCCTCACTGTGATCCTCAGGTCACCACCAAGGCTATCAACCGAAGTAGGAGCCCTCTGCTTTGCAGGAGGACCGCTAGATCGGGGAATAGGCAAAGGGACTCCACCCAGTTTGAGGTAATCAAGCCTTGACCATAGCACCGCGATGGTCATGTTCCCACAATGGGAACATGAAACATCCACAAACGCTGCCTCAGCCCGTAAACCGGGGACAGATAGTGATCACATCCAGAAACACATGGTTTGAATGACATCTTGAAAAAGACGCAGGGTCAAACTGTGTAAGCTCTTTTAGAAAGAAAACTGCTCTTTTAGGTGCTGAAGCACACAGGGGAAATGGCCACGGCTCACAACAGTTCTGATGGTGCAAGCCTGTTGTGAGCGCTCACTCTCTTTGAAGACGCAACTCTCCCACACGTGACCGCAACCACCGCTGTTCCGTGCTCTTTCACCCGCACCAGACCAGAGCGTCCTTCCAAAAGGCAGACTTGTTGAAGTTGAAACTCTTCGTAGAGACGACAAACTCTTTAGAACAGCAGTCGTTCGGCTCTGAAGCAGAAAGCAAAGATGCGGTGCTTCCACTTCCTTATTTATACCTGCGCTGCGGGGAGGAGCGTGGAATGCGCGAACCGCATGCCAATGTTCATTGGCTTGTTTAGTTACACCCGAAGTAGCTTGGTCTCTGAAAGCGATCCCCAATTCGTCGGTCAGTTCCGACGTATGTCGAACGTGACCGACTGAAAGGAAACTTTTATTTTATGAGGGGGAAAAACAGGTGGCCTATAACTATAAATAATTAGAAAGAATTGACTGATTGATTGATTGATACTTTATAAATCCTGAAGGAAATTCAAAGCATCCAGTAGCTTATACACAACACAATCACACACTCACAATAGCAAAATATAAAAAACTTAACAGCAATAATACCAACAATCTAAAATCACCTTCAGAAATACCAAATAAACCATGCAATAGAAATATGCATATACGCTAAAGGTTAATAAAATTAATAGTCCAAAATAATAGAATATACATATCCTGAGAAACAGTATTGGCAACAGGATTGATATTATACACAATAATCATTTACACCTCTACATTATGTGCGATGTCAAGGCAACCGGTCTATAATCATTCAACACGCTTGGGTGTTCCTTCTTGGGGACTGGGATGATACATGACGTCTTCCAAAGTGAAGAAACTTTCCCCACCCGCAGACTGCCTCTGCCTTTGCCTTTGCCAATTAACTTCACATTCCTGTCCGCTCTCACAGTAGTGTATCCCGGTAAATCCACATTCGCATCTGGAGTGTTTTCAGTGAGCCACGTCTCCGTAAAACACATTAAGCTGCATTCCCTGTAGATGTTCTGATTCCTCACCAGGGCAGCCCGTTCTTATTATCAGCGAGTTCACATTCCTCATCACTACCAACAGAACACAGGGCTTGTGCCTCCATCACTTCTCCCGTAGCTTAGCTTTGAGCATAGCACCGGCTCTACATCCCCAGAGTTTACATCTCAGTTCCCACGGTTTAGGGTGAACAACACCAGCGCGCCCCATTGAGCAGAGAGAAATCAGCTGCTCCTTTGAATAAACAAGGTTTCCAGCACCGGCTTGAGGATAAAAAGGAGCAATATCCAATGGTCTCATTGTTGCAAAAGCTCACAAGTCTGACCACCTACCTGTACTACTTAGCAGTGATCACCATCTTCAGTCTTCAGTCGTCAGTGTCCATCCTCCGGTTACCCTGGGACTTCTCCATCTGCAATATTAAGATCCCCATTATCATCCAGCTATTCATCATCAAACTATCAGACTGCTGTTATACTCACCCATGATTCTCTCCTACTACTTCTACCGGTTCCTGCAAATAAAATACCAGTACTTTGCTACTCACCTGTGTTGCCTTCTTATGTTTCATGACAGTAAACACTCATATTACTTTCATATTGTACTGTGTTTTTGAAGAATTATTGTGAGGCATTGAGGCTTGGACGGTTAAAATTATCTGTCATTTCAATCAAAAAATTAAATTACTCGCTTAATATTATAATTTTTTTTTTGAGGATGGCTTTTCTGTGACTGAAGGAAACTGAGTTAGATCAATGATTGGGCTACAGATTTAATATCTGTACTTGTTTAATAACAACATAGGAGAGTATGTTGCTCATTTAAATTAATAAAAAAAACATCTGTGAATACTTTTATTCATGCTACAATTAATCAGGTGAATTATTTTCTAGGTTAGCGCCAATGATAAATAGAGCTTGAGTGATTTGGGGGATTTGTGTCTCAAGGATGTATCCCAAGCTGTCTAGTATGGCAGCTCGAGCACCTTGGAGCCTAAGCCTTTCGCCAAATCCAAAGATTGTCAATAAATTTCATTCTCAAAGTGGTCCTGACTGAAATAAAAAAAGAGGAAATCCAATAAAGAAGCATTATTTTCCCTGTTATGATTGAAAGACTCGTCACTGGTGTGTCCAGGTACTCCATAGACCGTAACACAGACCTGGAGCGGTTCTTCAACGTGGATGCTCTGTCTGGTGTCATCAGCACAGCCAAACCTCTGGACAGAGAAGTCAGTTCAGTCCACAACATCACCATATTTGCCACTGAGAACCGTGAGTATAATATAAGCCACATCTGAGAATTCTGAGGGGAAAAATCTGAAATCTGCCGATGTAAACATTACAGATTCTGCTAATGTCTTTTTCTGTGAAATACTGGTTAATGCTTCTCAAAATCACAATATGATCTTATGCGGTTATTAGACCATAAAAAGCTTCAAATTAATTATTAAAAGTGCACGTTCGCGGATTTCTAACCTTATTTGTATTGTGACAGTGTCTGTAGTATATGTGAATGTTTACTCTTTCTCCATGTTATCTGGACAGAGAAATTCCCGTTTATTAAGTCTTTTGGCAGCTCCAGGGCTTTCGTGAAAACTACGGATTACACTACTGCATTTTTGTATACAATCGGATAGACAGAGTGTTATTAACTTTTTAAACAGCATTATGGTAAAAATGTAACACTATTGTAATCGTTTTCCTACCTGTGTGGAACGGCGGACCTGACAGAACGCAGTTTCTTTCAGTTTTATACCCTCTGTTTGGCCTAAAACAATGTGTTCATATTCATCCTGTTCAAAATGTTGAAAAGATTTTCCGTCACAGCGTTCTCTCAATGCCATTCAGCCACTGCCTACAGCGCGCTGGAACCCAAAGGAACTCACTTGCTCTTTGAATTCTTGCACCTGGGACCACACCATTATGACTAAAAGTTGCTAAGGAAATGTGATTCCTCAGAAAGCTATGGCACAGTAAAGTTTTTAAATTATATATATTACAGGTTTATGTTATTTGTTTATTATTAAAGGAATTTTGCAAATCAGGTAACACACACACATATATATATATATATATATATATACACACATACAAAGTACAAACCCGATTCCAAAAAAAGTTGGGACACTGTACAAATTGTGAATAAAAACAGAATGCAATGATGTGGAAGTTTCAAATTTCAATATTTTATTCAGAATACAACATAGATGACATATCAAATGTTTAAACTGAGAAAATGTATCATTTTAAGGGAAAAATAAGTTGATTTTAAATTTCATGGCATCAACACGTCTCAAAGAAGTTGGGATAAGGCCATGTTTACCACTGTGTGGCATCCCCTCTTCTTTTTATAACAGTCTGCAAACGTCTGGGGACTGAGGAGACAAGTTGCTCAAGTTCAGGAATAGGAATGTTATCCCATTCTTGTCTAATACAGGCTTCTAGTTGCTCAACTGTCTTAGGTCTTCTTTGTCGCATCTTCCTCTTTATGATGCGCCAAATGTTTTCTATGGGTGAAAGATCTGGACTGCAGGCTGGCCATTTCAGTACCCGGATCCTTCTTCTACGCAGCCATGATGTTGTAATTGATGCAGTATATGGTCTGGCATTGTCATGTTGGAAAATGCAAAGTCTTCCCTGAAAGAGACGACGTCTGGATGGGAGCAGATGTTGTTCTAGAACTTGGATATACCTTTCAGCATTGATGGTGCCTTTCCAGATGTGTAAGCTGCCCATGCCACACACACTCATGCAACCCCATACCATTAGAGATGCAGGCTTCTGAACTGAGCGCAGATAACGACTTGGGTTGTCCTTGTCCTCTTTAGTCCAGATGACATGGCGTCCCAGTTTTCCAAAAAGAACTTCAAATTTTGATTCGTCTGACCACAGAACAGTTTTCCACTTTGCCACAGTCCATTTTAAATGAGCCTTGGCCCAGAGAAAACGCCTGCGCTTCTGGATCATGTTTAGATATGGCTTCTTTTTTGACCTATAGACAATGTTTTCTGGAAGTATTCCTGAGCCCATGTTGTGATTTCCATTACAGTAGCATTCCTGTATGTGATGCAGTGCCGTCTAAGGGCCCGAAGATCACGGGCATCCAGTATGGTTTTCCGGCCTTGACCCTTACGCACAGAGATTGTTCCAGATTCTCTGAATCTTTGGATGATATTATGCACTGTAGATGATGATAACTTCAAACTCTTTGCAATTTTTCTCTGAGAAACTCCTTTCTGATATTGCTCCACTATTTTTCGCCGCAGCATTGGGGGAATTGGTGATCCTCTGCCCATCTTGACTTCTGAGAGACACTGCCACTCTGAGAGGCTCTTTTTATACCCAATCATGTTGCCAATTGACCTAATAAGTTGCAAATTGGTCCTCCAGCTGTTCCTTATATGTACATTTAACTTTTCCGGCCTCTTATTGCTACCTGTCCCAACTTTTTTGGAATGTGTAGCTCTCATGAAATCCAAAATGAGCCAATATTTGGCATGACATTTCAAAATGTCTCACTTTCAACATTTGATATGTTATCTATATTCTATTGTGAATAAAATATAAGTTTATGAGATTTGTAAATTATTGCATTCCTTTTTTATTCACAATTTGTACAGTGTCCCAACTTTTTTGGAATCGGGTTTGTATATATATATTCTGTAGGGTGAGATCCTTTCTCCTTGAAAGTGTTATTCTGCTTGTGTGTCATCTCACGGCATGACATTTGCATAATTAAACGTAGAACAATTGTGTATACATGCCTTAGTCAGCAGCTCAGCTCATAGCCACAGCTGAGACCCTGAGCCATGGGTCACAATCCGTCCCAGAAGAACACATTCATATTCAAGTGCTTTATTGTCCTGCTCAGAGGGCAGTCAGAGGCACGTGTGATTAGAGGAAGGGCATGTAGAGCAGTAAACATGTTTTCAGTAGGTGAAGTACCAGAAATGCAGAGCTGATTTGGTCAAAAAATACATGTTGCGTGATATGCTGACTAAGGCATGTATACACAATTGTTCTGCGTTTAATCATGCAAATGTCATGCCTTGAGGTGACACACGTGCAGAATAACACTTTCAAGGAGAAAGGATCTCACTCCACAGAATCTTAATGTGTTCTCATACATACTCACTAAACATCATTACTAACGTAATTCCATTTTCTGTGTCAGAGGACCCATCTCAGGTTGGCAGAGGAATCGCTCTGATCACAGTCATGGACATTAATGACAACGCTCCAGTGTTTGCTATTGAGTACGAGACACTCCTGTGTGAAAATGCTGCACCTGGACAGGTATGTGTAGCTCTCTGTGTGTTTATTAGGGTCAAAATGCAACAATGCATCATTGTGGTAATAAAAATGAAATGCATCGATTATGGAATTTAATTACAATGACTATAGTAATACCCAATCTGTCAAGGTTGTGGTGAAGGATGAGCGAGGACTCAAAGATGCAGAGTGTAATTAGCTTTTATTTGTAATGAATAAAACAAAATCAAACATAAAACTACCCTGTTGGGGAAAACACTCCTGGCAGCTGGACTGGGCAGGACAAGCCAGGGCAGGAACAGGCATGAAAACAGCAGACAACCAACTGGCACAGGACAGAGAACATAAGGAAAATAAATGGAGAGGAAATTAGGAGGGTAACATGGGAGAGCAGGTGGGCAGATAAACCAATAATCAGGTAACAAGAGAGGTGGGGTCAAGTCAAGTCACCTTCATTCATATAGCGCTTTTTACAATACAGATTGTTTCAAAGCAGCTTCACAGTGATAACAGGAAAATAATGCAACAAAGATTGTTTGTACAGCAGCTCTAGAAGAAAGTCATTGTCCAGGTTAAATAAGTTTCATTTTCATTGTAAAAATTAGTTATTAACTTAGGGGCCGTTTACACGACGACATCCTCAACCGAAAACAGAAAACCCCTCATACGTTAAGACAATAGACACTAAACATGACAAAAACACAAGCACATGGCCAGCGAACACAATCATAAGCCATGTGCTCAAACAAAACAAGACACAAACATGCAGCCAATGAGAGCTCTCACCGACTGCTGTCAAACAAAACATGAGCACAGGGCAGATGGAAAAACATGAGTTGAACTCAAAAACGCATGTTCACACAATGAGACCAAAGCACACAGAGAACGAGCGAATGCTCATCCTGTTCGCTCACAATGGAAGAAAAACATAAGAGCAAAAGACAGAGCAAAGTCTGAGGAAACAAACTTTAGACGTTTTATATTTGTAACAAACTGCTCCGAGACACAAAGGCTAAGGATCCAAATGCAGCTTTATTTAAAGGGTAATTCACAATCGTAGTCGAAAACAGGCAAAAGGTCATAAACACCGGGTAACCAGTCCACACAATAACAGGGTCACAGGGACACAGGCAAAAACAGACGAAACCAAGAAAACCAGACAAAGGATTAAAAAAAAAAAACTAGATACGGTAAACCTGAAGAATGCTCAGAATTGCAGTGTTACACTAGACAAGACTTTGCAATGAATGACTGAGATAACCAGGCTTATATAGGGTGAGGTAATCAGGTTAATGAGAGACAGCTGAAAACAATGAATGCTGAGTCCATGCGAATGATTATGGGTAAATCTTCCAGACGCTCCTAACATAGTTAGAGAAGTCCAGGAGGGAGGCGAAGCGGAGGTGGACCAGGGGGAAGGGTGGTGGTCCAGGTCCATGAAGTGGAAGAGGGCCTGCAGACTGAGGCTGAGGAGGCGGCCAGGATGGAGCAGGCTGTGCAGGAAGGGCTGAAGACCACCTCAGCGATGCTGGAGACCACCACGGCGGAGCAGACGACCACCACAGCAGCACAGGCGGGCTTGAAGACCTCCACGTTGGAGTAGGCGGGGCTGAAATCCACCACGGCATTGTTGATAACCACCATAACAGCGAAACGGAAACACAGAGCACAGAGAGTTTATGATTTGCCTCAGCGGCCCTGTCCAAACAGGTAGAGACCTCAAGGGCGGCCTTCATGGTCATAATGGGACCGGCAGGGTGTTCCAGGTCGACCTCTGTGTTCATTTCAAGGCAGGAAGGAAGTTCATGTATGACCTCTGCTGCCACGCAGAGGCAAACAGGAAGTCCAGGTACAACCTCTGTGGTCGCATCGATGCAGAGAGGAAGTTCAGAAACGAACTCTGTGTTTGCATCAGGGCAGACAGAGAACTCAGGGGCGACCTCCGTGGTCGTATCAGGGTAGTGAGGAAGTTCATAGATCACAAGGCTGGGCTCTGGGACAAGGGCTGAAGCGGATACTGGACTCTGGTCAGGGGATGGAGAGCAGTGTGTGGCCCAAACACACAAAATGGCTATTGCTGTGACGTGGAGAACAGAGGACAAGAGAGCAACCTCTGGGACGGACTGCGCAGGCACCGCAAGGCTTGATGGCGCTGAGGCCGGTGGGCTAGATGGCGCTGGTCTAGGGAATGCCGGTTGCACGTACCAACGTCAGCGGTGTGTCCTCCAAGCTGGATGCCAGTCTCACTCACATGGGGACCAACTTAATGGCTTCGTGTGCGGCGTTCATGACGACCCGGAACTCTGCCATGGTGTCCATGACAGCTGACGACTCTGGTGTGGTGTCCATGGCAGCTGAAGACTCTGGTGTGGTGTCCATGGCAGCTGGAGACTCTGGCGTAGCACGGTTGGAGGTTCTGGCATGGCGGCCATCTTGGCTGAAGACTCAGGCCTGGCAGCCATCTTGGCTGAAGGCTTTGGTGTGGCGGCCATGTCGTGCACAGGCTCTGGTGCGGCGGCCATGTTGTAAACCACAGGACAGGAAGGTACAAAAAGCATAGGACTAGAGACCATTATAACAGGACATGTTGGTGACCGTGATGGACCAAGCTCCGTGGCCACTGGAGCTTGGTGTGTCTTGTTTGGTTTCACAGACGAGGCTTAAGCTAGTCTCAGACTAAAATGCATGTTTTAGCTGTTTTAACTGAAAGCATATCTTAACATATGTCAGTGCCAATGTTTTGTCTCAAGATGCACAACAGTAAGGTTTTTTTTCTAAGGCACGTTTATAAAACCTACTTATATGTCCTACTCCTGGCTTAACCCCTAGAAGTCTGCACAGTTTTGGGGCCCTTTAGAAGTTTTGACATACTCTTACATTTGTGCTTTTTTCAGTTGCTTATAAACATATTAATGGCAAAAGTGTCATTACACTGTATTCAGCACAAACTGGGCTACCATAATATGTGAGCAACATGTATGTACATGCTTGTATTTTGAGAGAATAGCGTTTATGCATGGTTTTTGAAAAAACAAAAAATGTAAGTCACTGAATTAAGCCCACAAAACACACAATAGATATGTGTCCACAAGACTTTTGACTAATGGGTGGTGTTGCCTAGAGTTTTTGCTTCAAACTAATGTGAGAATCATTGTGCCTACTCATTCACATAAAACAATATATTGATTTAAATTTTGTAAGACACTTTTTCTTTACAAAGGCCGTATGTGAAGGGGTGTGAATGATCATGAAAAATGTTGTGATTTACACCTGAGAGGACAAAGAACCACATAATCAGCCGCATAATGAGCTGCATAATGAATGAGCCTTTGAGCCAGGTATGTGACTGAAGGAGCTAAGAAACAGACAAAAGAAATATATTTTGTTGTACTTTATTTAGAATATAGTTAACAATATAAAGTGAGAGCCAAAGGTACAATACTAAGGCCTTTTATATTTTAAATTATCAAAAGATTTGACATTACTTTTTTAATGTTTTTCAAATAAGTCTCATGCTAAAAAAACAGTAATATTGTGACATTGAACACAATTCAGTATTCAGTAAATACAAATAACTGAATAATTGGTAATGATGAATGTTATAAGTAAAATATTTGGGATTTAAAACAACATAATGCAATGCAA
Source organism: Coreius guichenoti (assembly GCA_039654105.1). Classification (NCBI taxonomy): domain Eukaryota; kingdom Metazoa; phylum Chordata; class Actinopteri; order Cypriniformes; family Gobionidae; genus Coreius; species Coreius guichenoti. The sequence goes on along the minus strand of CM077189.1, from coordinate 127,675 downwards.
TTATGATTTCAAAGAGTATAGGGTGAACTCAGGTTGATTGGGACACTTTTTTCCCAGTCATTTCATTGGCACAAATTTTCTGAATCATTTGATTTTGTAAACTATCCGATACACACAATACTCAAATATCATTTCGAGTTTCGGTTCATTTATGAGACGCGCCGTGCAATGCATGATCACACCAGCGCTAAGGCTATTGTCTGCTATATTTGCTTCTTATTTATTAAATATTAAATCCAGGCAATTGGCTGATGAACCATTGATTAAAATTAGGATACAATTTATACAAAACAAAATTCGCTTTAAAGAAAGGCTTTCTACAAAACAAAACTTAATGAAGTGGTCAAAATAATTTCTGACAAACTCAATGTCTTCTGACATATTGCGCATCTTATGATGTGTCCTTTATTACTCATGCTGTTCACTTTTCATAATCAACATAGATTAAATTAAAAAATAACATTAGGCTATAATATTTAATCATCAGTATGAAACAAAATACGTTTTAATGGCTATTTAGTAGCCTATTGTACACAAAACATATAGCATCTGAGCAGAAATTTGTGAACAAAGGCTTTATTGATGTGACACTAGGCTATTTTACAGTAAACACTTCATAATCTGTCCAAAACAGGCCAAAGAAATCTTATCTAAACAGTCTTACGTCTATGACATTTTATGTTGCAGCAGGATTCATATTTAAACGGTCTTTTGCGGTTTAATATTCACAGAAACTAACAGAATAAACTTACCTCACAATCCTCGGCTGGATCAGTTACTCTGAGAAATAAACAGCTTTTCTTCTGAGGTAAATTATTCCAGGATTATTCCTCACCGCGTTTCAAAACGATGTAAAGTACATGCACTAAACTAGATGAGTTGATGTGGGCATTGACTCTGTTCGCATGGATTGCGTCAGTATTTAACTTTCAAAAGAACGCGCGCTCCGTGGGCGTGGCCGCATTAACACTAATGAAGAGGCTTGCGAACGACTGACATCTCTCTCTTTTCAAACAGATTACATAAACAGAGAATATTTGTTTTCGATTTGATTTACATTATTTAAAACCTGACATTTCAACGTTTCTTTAGACATATGTCTCATGTTTGTGTGACAAGTATTCACTAAGCTACAGTTCATTTTCTGAAGAGTATCTGAATGAACTACATTTAGAGAGAGGCTGCAGATCCCGCATCATGTTTGTTTTCTTTATTTAGCAAAAAGCACAACATTTTGTTTTTATTGTGAGTGTACATAAATAAAAGTAGATACTTAACAGATTATAATGATGTATAACACTTGCCTGAATGATAAAAATCGAGTTATTTGAGTCTCTTTGGCACTGATAAGAAAAAAATCGAGGCCGTCGCGCCGGCATGATCTTCGACCTCTAGGGGTTAATCTAAGCCCTTTCTGTGAAACCAGGCCATAAAGTAATAATTAGTTAGCAACCCAGTCAACCATAATATGAGATTATATATTAAGTGCATGTTATTTGTCTGTATCACTGTTTCACCTGCACCTCATGTGGTTTGGATAGACAAAAGATGCAGTCAAACAGAGAGAAGAATGAATGACTGTGAATAAAGGTCAGAGGAGGCACACAATTCATGCATTACACAGCAAATATTTAGAAAAAGCCTATTGTGGAGCTAAATGTCTGAACTGGGTGCTCTTGGCATTTGGAAAATATATTCCGCAAGCAAGAAAAGCCACAAGGACATAAAAAAGTATCATAGATCAAAATGATACTATTAAAGAAACGGCCATTAGGCTTATTTATTTATTTAATGTGGATTTGCATTGGCTCTTGCTGCTCATAAAAGCAAATAAAGCAAAGCTTTCTTTTGAATCTGCTACTAATCATATCAGTTTTGTGTGGCTTCCTTTGTGTTGTGTCAGTGGCTCAGCTTTGAGTTTAGAATCAAAAGAATCTGAAGATGGAGGCTGTGTAGGAGCAGAGGTGAGCACTATTGAGTCGCCATGTATTTCACAACGTCTGTACAGTATTTATGGATCTCATATAAACTCAAATAAAAGTTTACACAGTTTAAAAAAGAAGCTAATTGTCTAAATGTTTTTGCTCTGTACTGAATGAAAGCTAACTTGCAGTCATTGAAGTTGAGACGACTCTGAACCGTGTCTGTTCCCAGTACAAAGTTTGAAAGTTTGAGTCTGATTCCACCGGCAGCTGCAGTCATGTCTTAAATCTGGAATTACAGTGGAACATAAAATGATGTTCCAGACAATAGAGTGTAACAGTTCTGAAAAGCTGTTCCATTTCTTATGCTGTAATGCTTCTCCCCACCTCATGTGGGATCTAGGGAGGTTTCTAAAGGAAGGGCTATCCTTTTAAGAGAGACAAGTAAGAATGTTTAGTAGAGGTACTGCATGGCTTTGAGTGTTTGCTCAACTTAGCTTGATACATGTAACCCTATTATGATGAACATCTTTGGTTCTACAGCTCAATGTAAGATGTATATATTTTGCAATTATATGTTTGTTATCTGTGTCAATTGTATACTGTGTTTTGCATATTTGTTCAGAGGGTTTTCTTTTGCCCTCATTCATCAAACAATAAGGACACTTCATCTGTACTATGATTTGATCTTGTTGTACACCTTTGATTACCTGGACTGATGCTTGGTTATGGTTTGAGAAACTTTATGTTGGACTTCTATTCATGGATTTCTATGGAACTGTTGGAATACTGCAAGATACTCACCTCTTACCTAGACTATTTGGGAGTAGTGAGAAATTGACTTTATTTCTGCTTGGACTCAAACATGTTGTGGTTGGGCTGAAATGCTCTAACAAAATGAAGTTGTGAATTTTCTTTATTTCTTTGGATGTAATGTTTTGTTGACATTGTTGCTGTTTTAGCAAGTTAGCTCAAAGGGAAAATATTAATAATTATTCATAATTCATTATGATTATTTATTATGATTAATTATGAATATTTGAATCAGTTAACTTGATGTAACTACATTAACATTACAATCAATCAATCAATCACTTCATCCTGTGAACCCTCAGTATTGATTATTAATTAATTCTAAGAGCATTTTTCATGGCCACAGAAAAATAATTCTTCCTTAGCATTTACAGCGCTTAGAGCGTGTAACAAAATTGATCATTTAAGTGACAATTTATTTTCAGACAGGGAGTCAGAACCAGATATGTATTGTGCACAAGTTTTATTAACTAAATCACGAACACAACTAATCTAACAGAAACGCATACATACAATCACACATACATGGGTAAGATGGAAAGTGATAGAATGAAACCGGAAAACGGGAATGAAGCTATAAAGAGAGTCATTAACCATGAAAAGAACCGTCAGTCTGTTGTCTTCAAAACTCCTTTGTTAACAAAGGGGTTCACAACTTTAGCTAAACAGCGGTTTAGTATATCGTACGTTACTTGCATTTGCCTGAACTGTTGAAGAGCGTCCGTATATACAGCCGCAGCAGAAAGCCTTGATAGGTCCGATGGTGTTGCAGTTGCAATCGATTCCTTCCATGTTGAGAGAAGAAGCGATGGTGAACTCGCAGAGACTCTGTTATGGTCGAAGAAGGCCCACATGGCTCGATGTGTGTAGGCCTGCCAGCCTGGCCGGCTTGGCCAGGTGGAAGCCAGCAGATGCAATGTGTTAGTCGTAGGTCCAAGAGAATGAGAGATCTGTGCGAGGGCCTTTTTAACCTCTGAAGGCAATGCCTCTCCTCCTAGGGGTCAGTGAGCCAATCGTACTTAGGCTTTCGAGGGAAAGTTTTACGATCCTTTGTCTTCTAGAAGGGCACTTGAATATGTAATTTGATTGGGGGCTAAAAAGAAGAACCTTCAAGATTCTTATAATACTAATGTAGTACAGAGTTAGCTAAATGTAATATAAATTAACAAATGGGGAACGACATTTGGAGTTCGTAGAGCCCAAACATGCCATACACATGATTTTAGTTAACCATAGTATGCAATTCTGAAACATAAATCCAACAGAGATTGAATTAATACATAGACCAAACCCTATAAAAGAAAAATAATGAGATGGATATATGTTTATATATTTCTCAAGTGGTTATATATAGGCTGTATGGGTTTAAGATGGTTACTTTTGTCCTTTTCAGAAAGAATTAAGTGAGAGCCACAACTCTCTGCAAATTCCTTCTGGTCATAAACCTTTATCAGTCTCCATGTGTCCTGTAACCAGAGGCCTGGTTTTACCTGCACTAGGGATGCTAGTTGCAGTTTTGGGGGATGGTTCCCAAGCCTTTGTTGGGAGTGTGAGTTTGGGTTAGGATATACAAACCCGATTCCAAAAAAGTTGGGACACTGTACAAATTGTGAATAAAAAAGGAATGCAATAATTTACAGATCTCATAAACTTATATTTTATTCACAATAGAATATAGATAACATATCAAATGTTGAAAGTGAGACATTTTGAAATGTCATGCCAAATATTGGCTCATTTTGGATTTCATGAGAGCTACACATTCCAAAAAAGTTGGGACAGGTAGCAATAAGAGGCCGGAAAAGTTAAATGTACATATAAGGAACAGCTGGAGGACCAATTTGCAACTTATTAGGTCAATTGGGAACATGATTGGGTATAAAAAGAGCCTCTCAGAGTGGCAGTGTCTCTCAGAAGTCAAGATGGGCAGAGGATCACCAATTCCCCCAATGCTGCTGCGAAAAATAGTCGAGCAATATCAGAAAGGAGTTTCTCAGAGAAAAATTGCAAAGAGTTTGAAGTTATCATCATCTACAGTGCATAATATCATCCAAAGATTCAGAGAATCTGGAACAATCTCTGTGCGTAAGGGTCAAGGCCGGAAAACCATACTGGATGCCCGTGATCTTCGGGCCCTTAGACGGCACTGCATCACATACAGGAATGCTACTGTAATGGAAATCACAACATGGGCTCAGGAATACTTCCAGAAAACATTGTCGGTGAACACAATCCACCGTGCCATTCACCATTGCCGGCTAAAACTCTATAGGTCAAAAAAGAAGCCATATCTAAACATGATCCAGAAGCGCAGGCGTTTTCTCTGGGCTAAGGCTCATTTAAAATGGACTGTGGCAAAGTGGAAAACTGTTCTGTGGTCAGACGAATCAAAATTTGAAGTTCTTTTTGGAAAACTGGGACGCCATGTCATCTGGACTAAAGAGGACAAGGACAACCCAAGTTGTTATCAGCGCTCAGTTCAGAAGCCTGCATCTCTAATGGTATGGGGTTGCATGAGTGTGTGTGGCATGGGCAGTTTACACATCTGGAAAGGCACCATCAATGCTGAAAGGTATATCCAAGTTCTAGAACAACATATGCTCCCATTCAGACGTCGTCTCTTTCAGGGAAGACCTTGCATTTTCCAACATGACAATGCCAGACCACATACTGCATCAATTACAACATCATGGCTGCGTAGAAGGATCCGGGTACTGAAATGGCCAGCCTGCAGTCCAGATCTTTCACCCATAGAAAACATTTGGCGCATCATAAAGAGGAAGATGCGACAAAGAAGACCTAAGACAGTTGAGCAACTAGAAGCCTGTATTAGACAAGAATGGGATAACATTCCTATTCCTAAACTTGAGCAACTTGTCTCCTCAGTCCCCAGACGTTTGCAGACTGTTATAAAAAGAAGAGGGGATGCCACACAGTGGTAAACATGGCCTTGTCCCAACTTTTTTGAGATGTGTTGATGCCATGAAATTTAAAATCAACTTATTTTTCCCTTAAAATGATACATTTTCTCAGTTTAAACATTTGATATGTCATCTATGTTGTATTCCGAATAAAATATTGAAATTTGAAACTTCCACATCATTGCATTCTGTTTTTATTCACAATTTGTACAGTGTCCCAACTTTTTTGGAATCGGGTTTGTGTATATATATATATATATATATATATATATATATATATATATATTATACTGAACAACATTATAAACGCAACACTTTTGTTTTGGCCCCCATTTTTCATGAGCTGGACTCAAAGATCTAAGACTTTTTCTATGTACAGTATCTGGTGCGACCACCATTTGCCTCACGCAGTGCAACACATCTCCTTCGCATAGAGTTGATCAGGTTGTTGATTGTGGCCTGTGGAATGTTGGTCCACTCCTCTTCAGTGGCTGTGTGAAGTTGCTGGATATTAGCAGGAACTGGAACACGCTGTCGTATACGCCGATCCAGAGCATCCCAAACATGCTCAATGGGTGACATGTCCGGTGAGTATGCTGGCCATGCAAGAACTGGGATGTTTTCAGCTTCCAGGAATTGTGTACAGATCCTTGCAACATGGGGCCGTGCATTATCATGCTGCAACATGAGGTGATGGTCGTGGATGAATGGCACAACAATGGGCCTCAGGATCTCGTCACGGTATCTCTGTGCATTCAAAATGCCATCAATAAAATGCACCTGTGTTCGTTGTCCATAACATACGCCTGCCCATACCATAACCCCACCGCCACCATGGGCCACTCAATCCACAACGTTGACATCAGCAAACCACTCACCCACACGACGCCATACAAGCTGTCTGCCATCTGCCCTGTACAGTGAAAACCGGGATTCATCCATGAAGAGAACACCTCTCCAAAGTGCCAAAGCATCTTGATATGCCACACCTGTGAGGTGGATGGATTATCTCGGCAAAGGAGAAGTGCTCACTATCACAGATTTAGACAGATTTGTGAACAATATTTGAGAGAAATAGGCCTTTTGTGTACATAGAAAAAGTCTTAGATCTTTGAGTCCAGCTCATGAAAAATGGGGGCAAAAACAAAAGTGTTGCGTTTCTAATTTTGTTCATTGTATGTATGTATGTATGTATGGGTTATCTACTCTTCAAAACTTAAATACACTTAACTCTGCTCTTGGATAAATGGATCCCCTTCATTTATATATGTGACCAAAATAAGAGTTACAAGAGCGGTGCAGGTATGACGCATAATTATTAGAGTTAATACTAGACTTGATGTTTTGTGACAGTAGACTAATATGGCTGAAGAACTAATGATTAATTATAGATACATTCTCTATCATTTAACAGATTAATATATATATATATGTGTAATCTTAATCAGTGTTGGGTGTAACTAGTTACTAAGTAATCCCTTGAAAAAATAAAGTAAAAGATTACTCCTATTTTTTTTCTGTAATTTAATTACAGTTACTTCTGATGTAATTGAACTAAATACTGTGTATAGACTGTAGAACAATAATACAATAGTGGATTTAACATCAAAATTTAAAGTCTAACTTTAAAATGCATGTTTTTATGTATCCTTCTCACATTTGTAATACTTTGGTCAGTTAATACGAATAATTTATGTTGTTTTATATTATTTGATTGAATGAATTAAAAGAACCATTTCATGTCTATCCTTGAATCACTTAAGTAGTCAATGGTTGATATAGGAATTAGAAAGTAATAGGAATTTGAATGAGCACCACCTTTCCATGTCCACTCTCAGGCTGTCATGAAAGGGAAAAAAATCAGTGTTCCCTCTCTGCTAAGTGTGATAAAAATTGACGGGAATGAAGACTTTGCTTGCTGGAAGAGAGCTGCTTGCATTAATGAGTCTGATTGTCTCTGTCAGTTTAATTTCTGTCAGAACTCAGTTATTTGACAGAGATCCATTCATACTTGCTCCGCTGACACATTTAAGAGCACATTAAGGTCCAGCAAGGCTGTAATTATACAAAGGTTGTACTTCTGTCTTTTTAGTTTGTGTGTGTGTGTGTGTGTGTGTGTGTGTACAGGTATATATGGTTTATGAGGAAACAAATGTGTATAATGACATGGGTATTACAATGTAAACATGGTTTACTTCCTGTGTCCTCTGTGGCGGCCAGAAGGAAGCATGGTCCCTCACAACGCAGCACAGTCACCTGCAGCACCACGGAGAGCACCATCAGAGGAGGACCAGTGATGTTCAGGACCGAGGATAGCTCCAACACAAGTGTGCACGTTTCTCCTCTGACAGGGAGCTTCAGCTGCAGGCTGTTGGGCCCAATTAGCAGCCACATAAAAAAGAACAAAGAGGCCAGAGTAAGAGAGAAGCAGGGGAGGTGAGCAGACACAGAGTGCTGGATGTTCCACAGCCCAGGCATTGGACCAGTCTTAACCTAAACAAGCTCTTGAAGACAGAGGCCTAGTGGAGGACTACATCTCTTCGGCCTCCCTTCCAGATGTAATTTGATGTCACAAGGAGCAACTTGAGAAAGAAATACTTGAGTGACAGTTTTCTCCCTCTCCCATGCTTTATGAACAATAAAGAAAGTGAGGTTTTGCTCCACTGAAACTCTGCCTAGTGAATTGTTTGCTTTGACATCCTGAGTTAAACCCTCCCAGTCTGGTGTGTAAAGCAAATGGCTCAAACATACTAAACGTTTTTTTGTTTTTTGTTTTTTGTTTTTTTTATAAATGTCTGTAGTTTTGTGTGATGGGTAGGTTTAGGGTATGGTTAGTGTGTGTGTGATGGGTAGGGTTAGGGTTTGTGTAAGGGGAGAGTTAAACTAGCCTTTTGTGTTAAACTCTCTCTGTCGCATATACCAGGCTGTGAACTGAAAGACACTCATCAGAAAACATTTATTCTGTGGCTAATTTCTAATTTTCTGCGACCAATATCTTCTTTACATCACATGAAAAGAACTGAATTACTAATCAAGCTGTAAAAGTCTTTGATGACTGTCCAGTTTAATTATTTTGCTTTGTATGTGGCCAGATGTTTGCTTTGTCTTTCATTTCGTCATTATGTGCATCATGCCACTATAAACAGAATCAAAAGAAAAAAAATTTTTTTTTAATAGAACTATAAATTCTGCTCTGTATCAGATAATTCTTCTGAACAATGTTACGCCGTCTGTCCATTATCTGAAGCGTAGTTGGCTAATGCTTATGTTTGAAATCATCCTCTTGCTGCGATTCTGCCTCAGAATGGTTGAAAAACAAGAAAGGTTTTAACCCTAACCCTAACTGTGGAATGGCACAGTTAAAGTCTAGACATAAATCCCATGCACTGAAGCAGCAACTAAACACCGACCAGACAGGGTAAATACTTTGTTTCTAACAGAATTATTTATGGTGATTAATTATAATGTTGAGGAAGTTGAGTCTGAATGTTACAGTTTCATATGAAGCCCTTTAAAGACGTTACTTCAGAATATTACAGCATCAAGCATGTAAACTCTAAAAACTGTTCATGCACTGATTTGCCATGATAATGCTCTCTCTTCAGCTCCAGTCACAGAGTAGAAGAGAGCCAAGCCATCAACACTGATGTGCAATGATTTCCCACATGCATTTTCTCTCAGTAAATAATAACTTGTTTATAGCAAGGAATAGAGGCTTTGTATGGGCTTGATATTTTGTTTAATTACTAGTTTATGTGATATGTGGAAATGTCAGCCTAGATATATCTCTGTACAAAATTGCATATCATGTTAAGGGTAAGGAAATTGTCTCATTGAGAGACATAATGCACATTATTGTTGTTGTTGTTGTTGTTGTTTGTAATGCCTTTTATTAGGTGTTTTTAATGACATAAAGGAACACAAATCTGTGGAACTCTTCTTACCAAACCACAGCTATAACGATAACGGCACAGAGAAACAATATCATTGGAATCACTTTCACAATGATTTTTTTCCAGCTGATGAACAATAAAAACAATGACAGCCAATCAGAATCCATCCTGCTGTAATGAGCTCGAGCATAGAATAAACAATGATATCATCCGCTGGTGTGGACACTAGTATAGTGATCTTTATAGTGATCTTTATAGTTATCGTTCTTGGTGTGAACTGGCCTTTAGCCTCTATATACAATTAATAAAGCTTTACAACTTAAAACCACAATACTTGCACATAATTATTGGTACATTTGTCATCTACCTAATTTTTGTCTTCTCGACAACTGAGTCTTTCCTGCAATCCAAACGTCTAGTCCTGCAATGACTGGTGTGCTATAATTTGTACAGCATTATCTAGATCAGTGCCAAGTTGGCTGAATCATGTATTCTCTTTGTGAAAGGACAATGTCCTCATAAGTTAATTACAGTATCGATTCTTGTCTTAGACAAAGATTTAGATCTGCTTAAAAAGATTCTCCTTCTGAGATCAGCCTCAAACTTCCTGCCAAATAACCACTTTCAGTCTGAATGATAAATGATGTCCCAAAAGCTAAAAACCTCAAACTGTCCAGCCTCAACAAGCAACATGGGTCATTACATATATTCAATAGCACTTTCCACAAAAAGAGAGACATTCAGCTCTTAAAAAATTAAGTATTTTTAACTTTTTTTCAGCAAATGGTTAGTGAAAACAAATGCTTATAGTGCTGTTGGATTGCAGACATTCTGGATTCCAGGTCAGAATTGGTTGATTCCAAGAACTGATTCGAAGCTGTTTGAAAACTGGATGGATGCATGGCTCGTCTTTCATGAAGGCATATTTCATACTAAATTTAGTACAAAAAGCTGAAAGAAATTATAAATAATAGTGTCAGATATTATAATAAATAACATCAGTCAGATAAAGAATGTAATTTTAAGACTTTGCAAAACTAATCAATTAATTCCAGTTACTACAGTATATTGTCCCAAAAAAAAGTATTTTATGCTGAGATAAGACCACAATTACAGGAAACCAAAAGCTGTTCGTTGCAAACAATATTTTGAATCTCTTTAGCTTAGATTTGATTAGATTGTTCAGGTGTTTTTGATTAGGGTTAGAGCAAAACTGCAGGAAAATCCAGTTGAGACCGCTGGTGTACTTAACCCTTCACACACAAAGTGTTTTTGCAATTAAACGCAGGCTAGTGGACATAAAAAAGCTACTTTTCATGGTAATGGTTTATCCAACAATTGTCACTACAGAAAACATGGGATTTGTTCTGTAGTGCAAAAGTAACAGAAGAAGTTTACCCTGTTTGTGTAAAGTGCAATATGTATTTTCTTACCAGCATTTGCCTCTGTATACATCTAATAAAGCTTCAAGTTCAGTTACAGTAATCAAATTCATCTTTTGTTGTTTGGTGGAATCCTTTAAAAATATATAAACCTCAGCTGACTTAAACGTTTGTACATTCAGCAGTGAGTTATGAACATGAGTTATTAAAAATGGCTACACAGAATGATTGTGATTAAACTGATGTGCATGAATATTACATTATAATTTGATTTTCAGAAACCTGAAAACATTACATTTCTTAGTTGTAGTCATTTAAACTCTCAAGCTTGCTGTAGATTTTGACCAGCTCTTTTTGTGTTCTTGTGGCTGATTCAGGTTATTCAGACGGTCAGTGCTGTGGATAAAGACGAGCCTCCCAGCGGCCACCGCTTCTATTTCTCTCTCGCTTTCTCTGCCGTCAATAATAGCAACTTCACCCTCAGAGATAATAAAGGTAAACCACGAGAGAGAATTACAGGCACTGTTTGTATGATGCAGCATTGTAGCATTTGTGACCATAAAATGAAATATTTCAAATGTTGACATTTTAATTTCTGTGACACCAAACAGAATTGCTGGGCGTTTATTTTGAGCAGGCTGTTTGTTTGACAAAAGGGAACTATTTGCAGTTCTGTTTGCTGGAACAGAAAATAAACAATCTTTAATACAGTTTTATATGAACTGTATTTTAGTTGAACACAATTTTAATTCATTCTAGATTTTATAGTTCAGATTTCTTTCCTTATATATGTGTGTACTGGAGTCCGCAATCAGATAATGTATGAAACTTGGGTTTATTTATTCATTGAAGAACTGAGGTCAAAGGTCATGTTGAGCTGACTCTCTTATTGCAGCCCTTCAAACACATGCATGCTAATAAAGATTTACACAGGCAGATTAGATTTTGATCATGTATTTAGCCACTCTTTTCTGTGTGATTACAATCACTTCCATAGAATGGTAAATGGAATCTTTAAAGCTGTTTAAAACGAAAATAAAAGTAATCCATACAGATTGTGTGTTATATTTTACATCAGTGAAATAATAGCTTTGTGTCACAAACAGATCAGCGAGCTGTTAAACGGTGTCAGCGTTCAAGGCAAGGATGAACAGATGAAGGGATTCGTCTTTTAATCCAAATAAACGAAACACTCCAGGAAGCACAGGATAGCGTAACAGCTCGTACTAAAACAAGACAAGACAATACCGGATGAAGAACAGAACCAAACTCAGGACTTAAATACAGAGGGAACTAATCATAAACCAGGGAACCCGAAACTAAACAGATCAGGGAAACAGGAACCAAAGGAAACGGAAAATAATATAAAAACAAGACAAAACTGAACATAACCGTGACATTAGTCCCCCATCCTCACGCCACAGAGAATAGTTCTGGTGGAGGATGTGGAGAAGGACTTATGCTTGCTTATATTTTGTATATATATATTTGTTCCTCTCTTTTTCAGGAAGCAAAGACAGTTTTCATGAAGTGATTGTGTTTTCCCATCTTCCAACTCTTCATCCATCTATCCCTTCATTTAGAGATTCATTTAACTCTCAATCCTGGGTTTGGTGTCAGGTGACCAGTCTTGATCCAGTCTAACTTCACATTCTCCCCCTTGACCTTTGCCCGTACCTCTCAGATAACACTGCATCAGTGCTGACCAAGCGCGCTGGTTTCCGGCGGCAGGAGCAGTCTCTGTACCTGTTGCCAGTGCTGATCGTGGACAGTGGCAGTCCGGCCTTGAGCAGCACTAACACTCTTTCCGTGCGTGTGTGTGACTGTGAACCGGACGGGCTTCCTCAGGCGTGTGGCGCCGTGGCCTTCTCCCTCCCCGCGGGTCTCAGCACCAGAGCTCTGCTCGCTGTCCTGGCCTGCATCATCACACTGCTGGGTAAGAAACTGTGTAGAAACTGATTTAATCTAAAACGCAAGGACAGCTCTCCTTATAGGGTTAGGGTTTAACCTCACGCTGTTATAAAATGATTGCTCACACTTCATCAGACTTCCCATTCATTCATTCTGCCGTGTTTGTGTGCCGTTACTCTCAGCTTTGTCTTCTCCAGGCTGTAGATTGCACTGATTTCCCTCTGTATACATACACACACACACACACACACACACATGTATCATAGAGCTAGGATGGAAGGCAGACAATCTTATTGTTTTAGAAGACTTAAAGTACACTACCAGTCAAAAGTTTGCAACCTCCTACTACTACTTACTATTTGTTTTTACAATATAAGACATAAAAACTATGAAATAACACAAATGTATATGTAGTAACTATATGTAAGTGACCAGTAAATGAATAAATCTAAGCTATCTTCTATCAAAGTAACCAGCCTTTACATAAAGATTATAACTTTTTATACAGTAGAGTTCCCATGCTAATCACTTGTTGGCTGCATTTCCTTTTTCATCTACTAAATGAATAAATACTTAACAAAAAGTTTGGTTTTGTAAATAAATTCATACTTAGAAACATAAGCCTATAGATCACCTATCTCTCACCTATACACTCACCTAAAGGATTATTAGGAACACCTGTTCAATTTCTCATTAATGCAATTATCTAATCAACCAATCACATGGCAGTTGCTTCAATGCATTTAGGGGTGTGGTCCTGGTCAAGACAATCTCCTGAACTCCAAACTGAATGTCAGAATGGGAAAGAAAGGTGATTTAAGCAATTTTGAGCGTGGCATGGTTGTTGGTGCCAGACGGGCCGGTCTGAGTATTTCACAATCTGCTCAGTTACTGGGATTTTCACGCACAACCATTTCTAGAGTTTACAAAGAATGGTGTGAAAAGGGAAAAACATCCAGTATGCGGCAGTCCTGTGGGCGAAAATGCCTTGTTGATGCTAGAGGTCAGAGGAGAATGGGCCGACTGATTCAAGCTGATAGAAGAGCAACTTTGACTGAAATAACCACTCGTTACAACCGAGGTATGCAGCAAAGCATTTGTGAAGCCACAACACGCACAACCTTGAGGCGGATGGGCTACAACAGCAGAAGACCCCACCGGGTACCACTCATCTCCACTACAAATAGGAAAAAGAGGCTACAATTTGCACGAGCTCACCAAAATTGGACAGTTGAAGACTGGAAAAATGTTGCCTGGTCTGATGAGTCTCGATTTCTGTTGAGACATTCAGATGGTAGAGTCAGAATTTGGCGTAAACAGAATGAGAACATGGATCCATCATGCCTTGTTACCACTGTGCAGGCTGGTGGTGGTGGTGTAATGGTGTGGGGGATGTTTTCTTGGCACACTTTAGGCCCCTTAGTGCCAATTGGGCATCGTTTAAATGCCACGGCCTACCTGAGCATTGTTTCTGACCATGTCCATCCCTTTATGACCACCATGTACCCATCCTCTGATGGCTACTTCCAGCAGGATAATGCACCATGTCACAAAGCTGGAATCATTTCAAATTGGTTTCTTGAACATGACAATGAGTTCACTGTACTAAAATGGCCCCCACAGTCACCAGATCTCAACCCAATAGAGCATCTTTGGGATGTGGTGGAACGGGAGCTTCGTGCCCTGGATGTGCATCCCACAAATCTCCATCAACTGCAAGATGCTATCCTATCAATATGGGCCAACATTTCTAAAGAATGCTTTCAGCACCTTGTTGAATCAATGCCACGTAGAATTAAGGCAGTTCTGAAGGCGAAAGGGGGTCAAACACAGTATTAGTATGGTGTTCCTAATAATCCTTTAGGTGAGTGTATATCAAAAGGTTTTTAAGACCATGAGAAACAGATTCAGTGAAGTGTGTCTGCTGGTGCGAAGCCCTCAGCCGTTTGCCCTGTTTAGAGTTCAGGTTAGGGTTAGAGTTAGAGATAGAGTTTGGGTTAGGGTTAAAGGTAGAGTTCAGGTTAGGGTTCGGGTTAGGGTTAGAGTTAGAGATAGAGTTTGGGTTAGGGTTAGAGGTAGAGTTCAGGTTAGGGTTCGGGTTAGGGTTAGAGTTAGAGATAGAGTTTGGGTTAGGGTTAAAGGTAGAGTTCAGGTTAGGGTTCGGGTTAGGGTTAGAGTTAGAGATAGAGTTTGGGTTAGGGTTAGAGGTAGAGTTCAGGTTAGGGTTTGGGTTAGGGTTAGAGTTAGAGTTTGGGTTAGGGTTAGGGTTAGGGTTAGAGTTAGAGATAGAGTTTGGGTTAGGGTTAGAGGTAGAGTTCAGGTTAGCGTTCGGGTTAGGGTTAGAGTTAGAGTTTGGGTTAGGGTTATAGGTAGAGTTCAGGTTAGGGTTAGGGTTCGGGTTAGGGTTAGAGTTAGAGATAGAGTTTGGGTTAGGGTTAGAGTTAGAGTTTGGGTTAGGGTTAGAGGTAGAGTTCAGGTTAGAGTTAGAGATAGAGTTTGGGTTAGGGTTATAGGTAGAGTTCAGGTTAGGGTTAGGGTTAGAGTTAGAGTTTGGGTTAGAGTTAGAGTTTGGGTTAGGGTTAGGGTTAGGGTTAGAGTTAGAGATAGAGTTTGGGTTAGGGTTAGAGTTAGAGTTTGGGTTAGGGTTAGAGGTGGAGTTCAGGTTAGGGTTCGGGTTAGGGTTAGAGTTAGAGATAGAGTTTGGGTTAGGGTTAGAGTTAGAGTTCAGGTTAGGGTTAGAGTTAGAGTTAGAGTTAGAGTTAGAGTTTGGGTTAGGGTTAGGGTTAGGGTTAGAGTTAGAGATAGAGTTTGGGTTAGGGTTAGAGTTAGAGTTTGGGTTAGGGTTAGAGGTAGAGTTCAGGTTAGGGTTTGGGTTAGATTAGGGTTAGGTAAGGTATGGAAAAGAACAGCTTTCTGCAAAATTACTCCTCTTGTGTTGCATTTAAAATCATTAGAGTGAGTAAATGATGATAAAATCTTTTTTGGATAGGGTTAGGGTTAGATCTTTCTTGTTTTTAATGTCTGCAGTCTTCCCTCAGTAACTGCGCATTGCTTTGAGAAATTGTAAATGTAAGATTTTGCTTGAAATCGGGGCAGAACTCAATACAGTGAGTCTGCATGACAAACCCAAACCCAAACACTGTAAATGCTGTGAGGTTGACTTGTGAAGTATTCATGTCTTTGGGCAAGAATAGGGAGATTGGGTAGTGCCCTGTGGCCTCATCTTTAAAGACTCATCTTTGGTAATGAAACCCATCCTCTGTTGCTGTCACATGTCTAATCTGTCCTGCTCTCTGTGACCTAAGTTTCCTGAGTTGTCATTATTTACACCTGGGGTCTAGTTATCTCATTAGTTCCCTATCTTCATTAGTTCCATGCTTATAAATCCTCAGTTCTCCCTCAGTGTTTGTTGGTTCTTGTTTATGTTGGCCTGTATCCAGTATATTTTTCATTAAAATCTATTTCCTAGTGTTTATCTTTGTCTACATGAGCTTCCTTACATGTACCGGTACAGTTGCAGAGCTTCAGGTCATTGATGAGATCGTCTACCAGCCTCATTATAAGTGCTGACTCTTTCATTGCCTCTTCACCTAACATTTATTATTCCTAATCTCTCTCTCTGCTCCTTCTTTTGCTACCTTGAATAAATTCTTGCTATAATGTGCCATCTTCTCTATTTATATGGTTCGGTAGCATCTCCAATAACAAGGGCACTTTTGACAGGATTCTCTGTGGGTGTGTCAAGTCAGGAGAACCTCTTGTAACTCTTTATTTGCCACTTTTATCGTATTTTCACCCATTTTCTTTCTTATGTGTCATTCATTTTCACTATCCGTTCTATCAGCATCCACATTTCTTCTGTTTTCTCTTCTTTCTCATTTACCCTCAAAGAGCATCAGGATGTTATGATTGGAAAATATGGTACGAGTCACACAGGATTATTTTATAAAACATCTGCCTGCTTTTCTACAGCTTGAAGAAGGTCACCATTCACTGCCATTTTATGGAGAACCGTGAGCAGGACATTAAAAAATGATCTTTTGTGTTCCAAAAAAAAGGCCATATGAATTGAGCAACACAAGGATGAGTAAAAAAAATATTCAGTTTTCAAGGTTGAGGAACATATTAATAGTGAATTACTGTAAGGGTTGTAGTTCCACAAGAAACTGATTTTAGTTTCAGAACTAGTTCCACTAATGTGTGGGAAGAAAGGCCCTGAGCCTCGGTTCATTTTAATTGTATACACTCGAGGAACAGAGACGTGAGGCCTGAAAATCCACCCATTTCTTATTGATTGCACATGATGGATCGTTTGCACAATTTAATTACATCAATTCCTCAGGAAAAAATGGACCATGGATGTAAATGAAGGCGACAAGGAAAGATTCTTCAAGTTCAATGGAAAAGAAGAGTTTTTTTTAACACAATTTCAACTTTAATGAACAAATAAATAACGACTGTACAAAGAGAACTGATGCATACAGTTAAAGTTAGACCATAGTTTTACTTGATCTCATACAGTACGGGACTTTCTGTCTCTGAAATCCTCGAGCTGCTCGAGCCTGTATGAATGTCTTACTATCTAGAATCTTCACAGGTTCCACTAAAATCACAGTGAAATATTGCTTTCACTGGGCAATATTTCACTCTCGCTGCTGGAACATTGATGGATGGTGCATCATTAGGTATTTTCTGGTTGACATTTGGTTGTAGATTATTTTCCGTTGTAATATATGGGGAAGTGGCAGAATGAGTGAGATGGCAATGGAGCCTGAGGAGGAATGTTTTTATAAAAAAATCCACAAGTATTTTTAGCACTGTTTGAATTTCCTTTTCATATCATTCAAACAGTCTCTTCCTGTCTACGTGGGTGGTTCTTGATCAGAATAAGCTGTGGAACACACTTAACATCACACAGAACACAGTCAAAACTCTGCACTTGTTCCTGATCCCGGGGTCCTTCTGAAGTCTGTTCAGAGACACAAATGAGCTATTCAAACAGAACGCCAAAAAGTGAACATTTCTTTTTCCATTTGTCCTGTTGTCAGAAGAGTCCGTCAGAAACTGAACAGGCAGCCATATGCACATGCAGTGTAGACAGCGTCAGTCATTATATTGGGTTCTGTTTGCTTTTGATCATGTCTGGTTTTGGCAGACGTCAGCTGTTACGTGACTGATCGACAGTGACAGGCTTATGGTGCGATGATTTAAAACTTTTCATCTTTGCCTCACTCTAGAGGTAATCATATGCAAATTAATTTGCCCGTGTGATGTCACAGATCCCACAATATCCACACGAACCATTTTTGTAGCTTGGTTAAAAGAAATGCTTTGTTTATAACGAGAAGGATGTTTTCTATGAAACTTGCAGGATGATTTAATGTTACAAAGACCTCTTATATGTCAAAAGATCAAGGATTTGTTTAAAGCCGGGCGTACATGGAACGATTTTTGCTGTCGTACAAGCTTGGAGTAAACTGGAAAAATGACACTTTTTCCAGTAAATTATAAGGTGATTATTTTAATGTCATTTTGCATAGATCAGTTATTTTTTCTCTGTAACTGTAAGGAATCTTACAGTTAATGAATTAATAATTTTTTACTGCAACATTTTACATGATTTTACCATTAAAATTACATTGTAAAACATTTTACAGTGTGTTTTATGACCCATTTTATGTTGCTTATACAGTCTTTTTGATTTATATTAACTCTTTCCCTACTCAGTCACCGCCAGCATTTTTGATCATTTTCACAAAACTTTCATGGCCCCCAGAATATGTTGTTTTATGAATATCTGAACATGCAATAACATGCAGATCAGATTCAGAGCGATGTTATATAGTTTTGATTTATATGCTGTTTAATGTTGATGATCGTGTTATTTTACATATGCATCTGCTTACATATGATATCACTTGTTTCTGCTTCTTTTTTCCTGTGTTTTGATCAGGAGGTTCTGTACTCTTTCAGAAGATGTGTAATAGCGCCCCCTACTGTATAACAGTGAAAACACGGAAAGCTGGAAATTTCCGTCAATGGCGGGGAAGCGTTTTCTCACAAATGGCGGAAATTTCTGTCAATGGCAGGGAAAGAGTTAAAAAAGAGTGATCAGGTTGTTCTTCAAAAATTTACAGAAGAAAGTCATATCGGTTTGGAGTGAACTGGATAAAAAACAGTAAAGAAAACTGTATCAAATTTTGGTTCCACTGTATTGGTGCAACCACTGAACCTTCATGTCCAACATGCATGTCTGTCTCTCCTCTAGTTCTGATGCTGCTGATCGTGGCAATGCAACGCAGGCGAAAAGTGCCTCTTTTCCTGGAGGACGAGCGTGATGTGCGGGAGAACATTGTTCAGTATGATGATGAAGGAGGAGGTGAAGAAGATACAGAAGCTTTCGATATGGCTGCACTGCGTAATCTCAATATCATACATGATTCAAAGGTCCAGAATGTCACTCTAGAAACACCGTCTGTCAACCCATACTCAGCTTCAGCTAGGACATCTTACAAAACACTTCCTGACAACACTGTGTTTCAAGAGTTTATCTGGGACAGACTGAAAGTGACTGATGCGGACCCCTCAGCACCACCGTACGATTCACTGCAGACCTACGCATTCGAGGGGAATGGCTCGGTGGCGGGGTCTCTGAGCTCGCTGGAATCCCCCCGGTCAGATTCAGAGCAGAGTTACGACTACCTCAGCAACTGTGGGCCGCGCTTCAAACGGCTGGCAGACCTGTACGGCAGTCTGGAAGGAAGCAGTGTGTTCTCCTAGCCTGAATGATCATGGTGAACCTTGGCCTATAAACATTCGACAACATAACAATTGTTATTGTTCTACAGGTGTAAAGGCAATGTGTAAGGTCTGTATTTCTTTTGTTGGCTTTAACAGGTTTGTCGAATCACTCAAAGGAAACAAAGGTGTGGTACCAGGGTTTGATTTGGTAGGTGTACTGAAGTGTCCTTCCAATCTGGCCACTGCCCTGCATAGTTTCAACCTTAATCAAAGAAACCTGAGCAAGTTAATCAAGAGGAGCGTTCGACTTCATGCAGTGCAATCTTCGTCTGATTTAAACACCACGCGAGTGTCACTACGGGAAGCAGAAAGTCTCAGACGCCACGTCTTCACAGGACTGTAGTGTACACCACGAGTTTTTAAAAGCTTAGCTTAAAGGTGTGCTATAAATGCTATGAAAGTGTTCAAATTGCTGTTGAGATGGTATTCTCAATTGAAAAGGAGCGGAGGCTTGGACCAGTAAACAGTTTTCTATGCAGGGCAGTGGTCGTCCAGGGACGGATCTGAGGAACCTCGTGCACAGGATAATATAAGACTATGGATAGCGTACGTTTGCACTTCAAAGAGTTTGTCCATGTTCAGAGGGTTCCAAAAGAGCATCTAGAGTAAAAATAGAAAATGAGGATATATTCATAATGAAATGATCAGCAAGAACTGTAATTTTCAGAACAGACCAGAAACATATACTTTTTATCATTAAACCTGGTTAAAGGACACATATGTTTCAACTTGTTTTTATTTTACTTTTGATATCATGAACTAGGGTTGCATTCCAAATGATTAAGTGTGTTGGTGATCTAGTTTGTTTGCTTGAATCTTTCTATGAAAGTCTCAAAAATAATTCTTGGAATTTTTTTTGTAAACCTCAGATTGTCAGTGTTTATATATAGATCTTGAGCATTCACTTTGTGACCTATAGTATCAGACTGAAATTTAAAAGATTGGTTTAGCAAAAATCTTATATGAACAGTATTCTAAAAGGTTAAATCAATGGACTAAGGTTCCCTTCAGAATCTGGTTTAAAGAATGTAAATCAACATTACTTGAAAGACAATCTAGACTACTAAAATGGGTTGTGTTTGACCCCGACTTTAAACCAGCAAGTGCTGATGGGAGGTTTCAGCTTTGGTATAGGCTTGGCATTACCTCTTTTAGTTCAGTTTTGTCAAAGGGAGAACTAGATAGCTTTCAGGAGATTTCTGATACATATGGTCTGGAAAAACTTGATTTTTTTAGGTACTTACAAATTAGGATTTATTTTAATAAAGAGATAAG
The DNA here is from genome assembly GCA_039654105.1 of Coreius guichenoti. Taxonomy (NCBI): domain Eukaryota; kingdom Metazoa; phylum Chordata; class Actinopteri; order Cypriniformes; family Gobionidae; genus Coreius; species Coreius guichenoti. The sequence continues at coordinate 106,757 of CM077189.1, read as the reverse complement.
ATACATGGAGAAGCATGACACCAATTTAATTGATCTATTCATTGATATGTATAAAAATAAAGACAATAGGAAACTTGTCTCAAAACTGTATCTAGCTATTCAGTCCATTAAGAAACAATCAACAAATAAGATTAGATTAAAATGGGAGAAAGAATCCGGTCTAGGCATCTCAGAGGAAGACATTTGTTATAGGACAGATATTTGTTCTGTACAGTCTACCTCTACCAGCTCGGGTATGTGGAGAGAATTCTGCTGGCGAAATATTATTAGATACTTTGTAACCCCCAAGTTAAAATCTACGACAAAGACTGAGTGGCTGGACATTGTGACCAGTGTCCAAAATATGGAGAGGATGACGTTCACATTAAACTTACGGATGGATAAATACTTACAGTATTGGGAAAAATGGATTGTGTTTATGACTCTCTGACATGATTATTGTCTGCTGTATCATCTGAGATATACTTCCATCAATATGTTTATGTAAGAATGTATGGGTGACCAAATGACTGTTCTGTTGTTTAGATGTGATTGTATGTTGTTGTTTGTTTTTCTTTTTTTTTTTCCCTTTTTTCCCTCTAAAAGATAAAAAAAAGAAAGTAAAAAAAAAAAAAAAGATTGGTTCAGCAATCTATTTTTTTAAATTTAATATATAACATTTCTTTTAAACTTTTTTCAGCCAGACATCAAAGAGATGTCAAAGCTCCTCTGAAACCCACCAGTATAATAAAGCGAAAGCTTGCACGGATGTGTGTAGTTACACAAGGCTGTGGATTTTTATTTTATTTTTTTATTTGTGGGCGTTTACAAAGCAATGCAGTTGATGTTTTTCACTGGAGATAAATATCACAGTCAAAGCTGAGAAAACAAACGTGTAAACTCTTTTTAGTTCTACATGTGGAAGATACAAGAAATTAAAATTTGTATTGGATTTTTTTTTTTTAATCCTGTTGAGTGAACAATAAAACAGGGCATTGGGTTCTTCAAAACCCTATTGAATGCCTGCTATTCTTTTGTTTAATGGAAGAAAGCAGAAGTCGTTAGTCATTTTCTGTTAGAAATGTAAGGAAGATCATTCCTGATTGGGAAGGTGAAATATTTGTTTCTTGGTGATATAAAACTGCCTGTCCCAGCTAATAAAATCCAAGAAAAGGACAAATTTCTAATGCAACATGTCTAGTAGGAGAGAGAAAGTATGCATTTTCAGTGTTTCTTGTCTTCTTTCAGTTTTTGTAGTTAAAAGGCAGCAGTGAAATCTGTGGGACATTGCTCCATGATACCAACCCTTTTATTCATATGCAGTGTTCTTCTTCTTCGTGTATAATAGCATTAAACATAATGCAGTTATAGATTTATACAAAAAAACGTCACGGCTAGGACACTGAAACCCCTGTTTATTTGAACACTTTCCCCTACTGGGGGAATGTTAATACATTTATGTTAAATAAAAGTCTCTCCGAGGCCTGATGCCACACCCACTGAGTCTGTCTTCACTCGTCCCGCCACACTTGTTAAATGTTCTGTTTTTCCTTGGACCGCTTGGCTCATACAGTCATTCTTCCGTGCTCAGATCATCCACAGAAACAGTCCAGTGCTGATGTGCTGTGGCTTCTTTATTGCATCAGCGCCCTGTTTGTCAGGGTTAACATTACAGGGCAGCTTTCTCCTTAATTGCATGCCATATGCAATACCAGGTGTAGGGTTTGACTGTATGAGCATCATGTCAGTGAAATCTGCAAGGTGTTCTTTAATTTACCATGACGCAACCAAATGCAATGAGGATGTATCCCACCTCCGCTTGCTGGTAAACAGAATCCATCCTTAGGGATATTGACACCACACACTTTGAAGATACTGTACTGCACAGAGAGAAAAGAAAAAAGTTTAGGAGCATCCGAAGAGTCTGGGAGAAAGAGGTTTGTCTGTAATATTAGGGTTACATAAAGATTTATGAAATGCATCTGGAATTCTAGAAACCTAGTTTGTAATTTTTTAGGTCTGATTTGATCAATACTTTTCCCTGCATTCCAGCTTTTCCGTGATTACATTTGCATTGTGTTTTAGACTTGGATTGGGTTGACTTTTGCACTGTTTACGGTTATTTATTTTTGGAAATGCATAATAGTTAGCCATGGATCACCTAATTCAATAATGTTCTGTTTGTCCTGATGGAGTGCTGTGCTCGCGTGTGCTCTGCTTGCTTTTGAATCTTTATTTGATATCATTCCCTGTTGTTTAAACTGCTAAATATAATTTACCCATCACCATATATTGTCTAATATTGCCTACCACATTAAATCTGACACCGCTAGCTTTTAATCTAAATCACTATCACGCGTTAGCATTTCGCTAGCCTGTTAGCTTGCCATCTCTGCACTCGGGTCTCTTGTTTTCTGAGTTCATTAAACAACTGTGGTGAGTTGGATTAATCAACAAATACGGTAAGCCATGTCTTCTTCTCCTGTCATTGTCACTTGCACTGCATGTTTCATGTTTAGTATATCTTTCTCCGTTGGCGAACAGGGCTTCACATGTGATAAATGTAAGGAGATAGTCAGGCTGACGGAGAAGATTTCAGAATTAGAGACATGCATCCAGACTTTATTTGAGAGTAGTGAGAATGTAACAGCTTTAGACACTGCTTTGGATGCGAATAGCTTAGTGAACTCTGTACATTGTTCGGTTCCGGCTGTAGAGCCCGTGCAGCAGGACAACTGGGTGACGGTGAGACGGCATAGTCGCGGATCAAAAAACCACTCTTCCGTTCCGATTAGAACATCAAACAGGTTCTCCCCACTCAGTGATGCACCCACTGAGAATCCTGTTGAAAGTGCCCTAGTTATTGGCGATTCTATTACACGGAACATGAAAATAGAGACACCAGCCACCATAGTCACATGTTTACCGGGAGCCAGAGCGCCTGACATCAAAGCAAATTTAAAAGTGCTGGCTAATGCTAATCGTAAATTCTCTAAGATTATTATTCACGTGGGCACAAATGATGTTCGACTTCGCCAGTCGGAGATCACCAAAATTAACATTAAAGAGGTGTGTAAACTCGCAAGTACGATGGCAGATGACGTTTTTTGCTCTGGTCCCCTCCCCGTTAAAAGGAGTGATGAGATACTTAGCAGACTATCATCACTCAATGGCTGGTTGTCTAAGTGGTGTCCGCAAAATAACATAGGGTTCATAGACAATTGGAAAAGCTTTTGGGGCAGACCTGACCTGTTGAAAAAAGATGGTATTCATCCTTCCTGGGATGGTGCCGCTCTTCTCTCTAGTAATTTGGCACATAGTCTTAGAGCTAAACCTTGACTAACTGGGGCCCAGGTCAGGAAGCAGACGGACTGGCTTACCCGACCGCCTGCTAGCTGTCTCACGTCACAGAAGTCAGATAAATCCCAGCACATAGAGACTCTTTCACCTAGATATTATCACATAGAGACTGTGTCTGTTCCACGAATTAGTAAATACAAAAAACCATCAAAACCATTCAACGGTAAAAATTTAATTGATGTCCAACAAATAAACAACAGATATAATACAGATGATCAAATGATAAAGCTCGGGCTGCTGAATATTCGATCCCTTTCCTCAAAAGCGCTTATTGTTAATGATATGATTACAGATCATAACCTAGATGTGCTGTGTTTGACAGAAACCTGGCTAAAACCTGACGATTACATTACTTTAAATGAGTCCACCCCCCAAGATTATTGTTATAAACACGAGCCGCGTCTGAAAGGTAAAGGGGGAGGTGTTGCTGTAATTTATAATAATATCTTCAGTATTACTCAGAAGTCTAGTTTCAAATATAATTCCTTTGAAGTTTTGGTGCTTTATGTAACGTTATGTAGTGAAATTGATAAATCCCATTTGACATTTGTGCTGGCTACTGTATATAGGCCACCAGGGCACCATACAGACTTTACCAGAGAATTTGCTGATTTTCTATCAGAGTTAGTACTGGCTGCAGATAAAGTCCTAATTGTTGGTGATTTTAATATCCATGTAGACAATGAAAAAGACGCATTGGGATTGGCTTTTAGAGACATTCTTAACTCTATTGGAGTAAGGCAACACGTGTCAGCACCCACTCATCGCCGTAATCATACGTTAGACATAATACTGTCACATGGAATAAATGTTGATACCATTGAAATTCTGCAGCAGAGCGATGACATCTCAGATCATTACCTAGTATCATGTACACTTAATTTAGCAAAGGCTGCAAAGCCGTCCCCTCGCTTCAAATATGGCAGGACTATCACTGCTGCAACTAAAGATTTCTTTGTAAATAATCTTCCTCATCAGTTTCATCTCCTCAGCATCCCAGATAGCCTAGAGGAACTCGATGTTGCAACAGAAACTATTGACTCTATCTTTTCCAGCACTTTAGACACAGTTGCTCCCCGGCGCTTAAAGAAGATTAAAGAAAATAGTCCAACGCCGTGGTACAACGAGCACACCCGGGCCCTTAAAACAGCAGCCAGAAAAATGGAGCGCAGCTGGAAGAAAACAAAACTAGAAGTTTTTCGCATTTCGTGGAAAGAGAGCATGATTGCATACAGAAAGGCCCTAAAAACTGCTAGATCTGCTTATTTCTCGACTCTCTTAGAAGAAAACAAACACAACCCTAGGTATTTATTCGATACAGTGGCTAAATTAACCAAAGATAAAGCTTCACCTTCTGATGTTTGTAAACAGCACAGCAGTAATAACTTTATGAAGTTCTTTACTTGTAAGATTGATAATATTAGGAAAAAAATTATAACCATGCAGCCGTCTACTACAGTATCACATCAGACAGTGCATTGTAGTGTCACTGAGGAAAAATTACATTCATTCACTGCTATAGGAAGAATTGGCTAAACTCGTTAAATCATCAAAATCAACAACATGTATGCTCGACCCTATACCGACTAAACTACTAAAAGAGATGCTTCCAGAGGTCATAGATCCTCTTCTTAATATCATTAATTCATCCTTGACATTAGGATATGTACCGAAAACTTTTAAGTTGGCCATTATTAAACCACTTATTAAAAAAACGCAACTTGATCCTACAGAATTAGTCAATTACAGGCCAATCTCAAATCTACCCTTTCTGTCAAAAATACTAGAAAAGGCAGTGTCCTCACAATTATGCTCCTTTTTAGAAAGAAATGGTATCTGTGAGGATTTCCAGTCAGGATTTAGACCGTATCATAGTACTGAGACTGCTCTCATTAGAGTTACAAATGATTTACTCTTATCATCCGATCGTGGTTGTATCTCTCTGTTAGTGTTATTCGATCTTAGCGCTGCATTCGATACTATCGACCACAACATTCTTTTGAATAGACTCGAAAATTATGTTGGCATTAGTGGAATTTCATTGGCATGGTTTAAATCATACTTATCTGACCATTATCAGTTTGTAGCAGTAAATGAAGAGATGTCACACCGAACACAAGTTCAGTATGGAGTACCACAGGGCTCAGTGCTAGGACCGTTGCTTTTCACCCTGTACATGCTACCACTGGGAGATATTATTAGGAAGCATGGCGTTAGTTTTCATTGTTATGCTGACGATACTCAGCTCTATATTTCTTCATGCCCTGACGAAACTTACCAATTCACAAGATTAACGGAATGCATAGCTGATATAAAAAATTGGATGACTAGTAATTTTCTTGCAACTTAATTCAGAAAAAACTGAATTTTTAATCATTGGACAAAAAACTCCACAAGTAGTAACCTAGAATACTGTCTAACACTCGATGGCTGCTTTGTCAAGTCCTCGTCGTCAGTTAGGAACCTGGGTGTGCTCTTTGATACCAATCTCTCATTTGAAAGCCACGTTTCTAGCATCTGTAAAACTGCATTCTACCATCTTAAAAATATATCTAAATTACGGCACATGCTTTCAATGCAAAATGCTGAACAGTTAATTCATGCATTCATGACCTCAAGGCTAGATTATTGTAATGCTCTACTGGGTGGTTGCCCTGCTCGCTTAATAAATAAACTGCAGCTTGTCCAAAACGCAGCAGCTAGAGTTCTTACTAGAACCAGGAAGTATGACCATATTAGCCCGGTTCTGGCAACACTGCATTGGCTCCCTATTAAACATCATATACATTTTAAAATCTTGCTGATTACTTACAAAGCACTAAATGGTTTAGCTCCCCAGTACTTGAGCGAGCTCTTAACGCATTATACTCCATCACGTCTATTGCGGTCTCAAAATTCTGGCCAGTTGATAATACCTAGAATATCAAAATCAACTGCAGGTGGTCGATCCTTTTCCTATTTAGCACCTAAACTCTGGAACAGTCTTCCTAGCATTGTTCGGGAAGCAGACACACTCTGTCAGTTTAAATCTAGACTAAAAACACATCTCTTTACTATGGCATACACATAAAACATTTTTAATTTATATTATTCAAATCAGTTAAAGGATTGTTTTAGGCTGCATTAACTAGGTCAGCCGGAACCGGGAACACTTCCAATAACACCTGATGTACTCGTTACATCATAAGAAGAATGGCATCTACGCTAATGTTAGTCTCTCTGTTTATCCCGAGGTTTACTGCAGTCGGCCGGATCCGGGCCGTATCCGGACCAGATGGTGGACCTTAGCCTGGACATGACGAACGCATCCCTGAAGTGTCTGTAGAGACCGTGTCAATTAAACTCCCCCCTGTAAATGCCGCATCGACACAACATCCTCATTAAACCCGTCCCCGGCGTGACGACTCCAATCTTTCGAATAATCCTACGAATATCTATTGATCTAATATGACTTCTGACCTGTAATGTTGCCAGAATCATAATCATACACTATTTGTTCGTCGGCCAGAGGAGAACTGGCACCCCGACTGAGCCTGGTTTCTCCCAAGGTTTTTTTCTCCATTCTGGCTCTCAACAGGATTCTCAGTGGGTGCATCACTGAGTGGGGAGAGCCTGTTTGATGTTCTAATCGGAACGGAAGAGTGGTTTTTTGATCCGCGACTATGCCGTCTCACCGTCACCCAGTTGCCCTGCTGCACGGGCTCTACAGCCGGAACCGAACAATGTACAGAGTTCACTAAGCTATTTGCATCCAAAGCAGTGTCTAAAGCTGTTACATTCTCACTACTCTCAAATAAAGTCTGGATGCGTGTCTCTAATTCTGAAATCTTCTCCGTCAGCCTGACTATCTCCTTACATTTATCACATGTGAAGCCCTGTTCGCCAGCAGAGAAAGATATACTAAACATGAAACATGCAGTGCAAGTGACAATGACAGGAGAAGAAGACATGGCTTACCGTATTTGTTGATTAATCCAATTTACCACAGTTGTTTGATGGAGTCTATTTACTAATCCAACTCACCACAGTTGTTTAATGAACTCAGAAAACAAGAGACCCGAGTGCAGAGATGGCAAGCTAACAGACTAGCGAAATGCTAACGCGTGATAGTGATTTAGATTAAAAGCTAGTGATGTCAGATTGAGTGAATATGAGTGCACCTCTATTGTAAAGTGTGACCAGATCTCAAGTTGTAATTTGCGATATAATGCAGTTTTGACTCGTCGGTGAGTAAGTAGGTCAAGTGCAGCTTTTGACCTTTTACTCGCCGCTCGTCTTCTGCCTCGCTCTCCTGTTGCCGACTCTGCTGAACCACTCCACCCTTGCCACATAATTATAGATAGCTTTAATTACAATTTCTACTAATTAAAACTCATTTGTAAATATCAGAAATGTCAATGGAAGTATGACTAGTCAAAATAGCATTCTCGATATCTTCAATGCCAATTACAACAAGTCAAAACTGCATGATATCTGGAATTGGATTAAATGTTAAAACAACTTGCCATACATCTGTAGATTGTTCTAACATTCAAAACAAGAGTATTTTAATTCCTTAATTGCTCTTCATGTTTCAATGCTTCCAGTCTTTGGGGAGATTAAATTTTCTGAATGATCAATTGCCAAAAGAGATATGTTAATGTCAAGCAAGACCTGAGGGAGAGTGTGTCATCTCAGTGGACAGAAATACAGTCTGCAAGGGATTCACCGCATGAATAGATTCTGACACATCAGTCCTCATTTCTGTATGTGTGTGTGATTTTAAGATATTCTCAGATGTAGCATTTATGTCATGCAAGAGAGAGAAACAAAAATGAGGCAGCAAATGCAGCTAAACTGAGACTGAAATCCTTTTTATTCAGCACAGAGTTTCAAAGATACGGCTTATGGAGGGGTTCAACATGCAATCTGTAAAATAAATAAATTCATTTTTTACCATTATACTACACATAATATTCTATTTTTAGCTCCATCGAGACAGTTAAATCTCTTGCCATACTAATTGTATTTTAAATGTATTTTTACATTAGTAGTAACTCTATAAGATATTAAGTATAATTTGGTGAAAACCAAATTTAGTGTAATGAAAATAATCCAACTGCACTGTCACAACCTCCCCAGTCTAGGGTTGGGAATGCCAGTGACAAACAATTTTTAAAAAATTGTTAATGACCATGTCCCTCTCCTGTCCCAGCTCACACACAAACACCACAGAGCGAGAGTATATTCAAACAAAAGTAAATCTCACAAAGAAATAAATAACAGGAAGCGTGGATCTTCAGGTTCATTGAATGAGTGACAGCTTTTAGTGATTATAAAGGGAGCGCTCTTTGCGCGCTGTCTAGCTGATAATAAATAAATAATAATAAATAGGCCTATAATATTCAGATTTTGAATAAAACTTTTGTTTTCCATTCTTGACAATCGGCCACATACACACTTCAACACATAGGCTCATCTGCATATACATGCGGGGTTCACTCTCGAAACTGTGATGACTGACAGTGATAAATATTTATGTATTTATGTACCGAAATCAGGCAATAAAAATGTCAGGAAAACACTATTCCTGACTGCATGTCAATATCCATGGATCACTGGATCTTTGGTATGTTGTAAGGAACACTATATTGAGTCCAACCTTTAGTTTAAACTGATAAGCGTTTGTTTTAGTCGTGTTTTCCCCTATTAAATCCAGTCATGCAGCAGCTCTTCTGCCACTCAGGGGTGTGTGGGGGCGTGTTCCGGTGGGAAAGTGACGTCAATGCATACCCTCTATACACATAAACAATAAGAAAAAAAAACATTCATCCAGATGTTTATACAAAACCATAGCATATTCTACGCCATCTTTAATTTCACATCACCTTATTCTTACAATGATAAAATAAGGTCAAATAAGTATCTGTATGTAACTCTCCTAACAGGTACAGTAATACTTCAGTGATAGACTGCGGTTTCACTCAAAAACAGGAAACCAGTAGGAGTGTAAATTGCATGGTTCATCACGATTCGATACAATATCAATTCTTATAGCCAGCGATACAATATTTTCCAATACCTCAAAAAGTTCTGCAATACAATACGATTCGAATCAGGGGTATATCGATAAATATTTCGATATTATGAGCCAATTTTATACAACTAGTTACATTTTTATTAACTCACAACTGCAACCAAAATATATAAAATAAACATTTCAAAATTTCACATCTTGCACCCTGATTGGGACATCCACAAATAAAAAATTCACACAGTAATCTAATGACAACTTATGACATGACAACAGTCAAGAAAGTATTTTAGGCTTCGGTGCTAAAATGTGTATTGTCAAAAAAATTGATAAACAAGGTAAATATATTTATATATACACCGATCAGGTCACAGATCATAACATTATGACAGGTGAAGTGAATAACACTGATTATCTCTTCATCACGGCACCTGTTAGTGGGTGGGATGTATTAGGCAGCAAGTGAACATTTTGTCCTCAAAGTTGATGTGTTAGAAGCAGGAAAAATGGGCAAGTGTAAGGATTTGAGCGAGTTTGATAAGGATCGAATTGTGATGGCTAGACGACTGGGTCAGAGCATCTCCAAAACTGCAGCTCTTGTGGGGTGTTCCCGGTCTGCAGTGGTCAGTATCTATCAAAAGTGCTCCAAGGAAGGAACAGTGGTGAACCAGCGACAGGGTCATGGGCGGCCAAGGCTCATTGATGCACGTGGGGAGCGAAGGCTGGCCCGTGTGGTCCGATCAAACAGACGAGCTAAGTTAATGCTGGTTCTGATAGAAAGGTGTCAGAATACACAGTGCATCGCAGTTTGTTGCGTATGGGGCTGCATAGCCGCAGACCAGTCAGGGTGCCCATGCTGACCCCTGTCCACCGCCGAAAGCACCAACAGTGGGCACGTGAGCATCAGAACTGGACCACGGAGCAATGGAAGAAGGTGGCCTGGTCTGATGAATCACGTTTTCTTTTACATCACGTGGATGGCCGGTGCGTGTGCGTGGCTTACCAGGGGAACACATGGCACCAGGATGCACTATGGGAAGAAGGCAAGCCGGCGGAGGCAGTGTAGCACACAAAGTGGGGGTACGTACATTGTCTAACACTCTACTCCAGTAGTCATCCTCAAACTCAAGTCAAGTTCCTCTTTCCAAGCCCTGATAGTTTTAATATTGTGAGAGTCATCCTTTGACAAAATAATTTCATATATCTTTGACATAATACCACCCATATGAGGATTCCGTTTAAATGCCTCTTCCCATGTAGACTTTGTAGGCAGAGAGGGAAACCCGGAAAACAAAGAGGAGGCACAGTGCCTAATTTGAAAATAACGAAATAGGTGAGAGGGAAGCAGATTAAATAATGAGGATAATTCAGAAAAAATTGCAAACACATTATCAATGAAAAGATCTTCAAAGCATTTCAGACCTTTCTTTTTCCAGAACAAGAATACGGAATCTAAAAAGGGAGGAGGAAAGAGATGATTATTACGTATAGGAGCCATGGTTAATGCCAAGGTAAATTTAAAATGACACTGAAATTGAAAGCATATTTTGAGAGAAGAGCATACTATTGGGTTATCTATGTAATGTGAAAGGGACATAGGGAGAGAAGAGAACACAATGGCAGGGAGAGATGTTGAAATACAAGACTTAGCTTCTAAGTGGCACCATGGCAAAGAGGAGGCCTCCTAGATAGCAACAAAGTCTGGGCCGAGTTTGGCTTACATTAGGCACTTCTGGCCTAGTTCTGGCACTGTTTTTTTCACACTCTTGTGTCAAACACCATTAGGCTGAGCTCTGGCTGGAGTCTGGCCAGCCAGAATAAGAAAATATTTGGCTGAGATCTGGTTGGGTTTTGGTTAGCCGAAGAGTAAATAAAAGATCTTTGGCATGAATGTGCTATACTGTAAAACAGCCGTGAAGATGTGGTGTTAATTGGTTCATATTTTATACATAATTATAAGAATAATTTTGTCAAAAAGAATAAAATGAAATGTTTGTTATAGGCCTAGTTAAAAATACTTCTAGATATTTATTCAAATAGTACACTTTTATCAAAAGTGATTTAAAAATTAAGAATCCAAAAGTAATCATAAGGAGGCAGGTTTTAAAGGAAAGAAGACTTGATTATTCTGTTGGCAAGATTATTTTAATGGGCAGTTAAGGAGGTGTTTTGAAACGATTGAATGGGACTGAATGAGTACTTTGTGGTTATCCAAATGGTAATCAATATGCCACAAAAAAAATTTTTTGGGTGAATTGATTACCATTTGTATAAACAGTTTTACTACAAAAATGGTTAAACTATGGTTTTTGTAGCAAAAACCATGGATGCTTGACAAGAGTTTTCACAATTCCTTAACAATGAATAATCTATATAATCTCCATAGAATAGCCTATACAGATTATAGGTACTTGGAGAAGAAACGTTTATGTTCTCCACGTAAACCATTGAAATCGGTTGAGAAATAAAACATGGTTGTGTTTTTTTTATAATCCAAGGCTCTCCAGGAAACTTGCGTGTGTTTTTAGAGCAGTCTTGCTTGGTCTGGCAGACAGGTCAATGCGGCGTCTGTGGTTGCTTGCTGATACGATGATGCAGTTTGCAATGCATCTTGGAAATAGTAGTTGATTTACATTTACGGTGTTAAATCCGCTTTAGAAAAAGGACTACTTTTCCCAGAGTGCCAGAGGATCCGGAAGTTACACAGTCTCGCGGTGAAATTCAAATTGTTGTTCTAACTTTGACAATCACGCTATCTTGGTTTTATCTTTTGGAGTTTTAATACATCATGATCAAGGTAAGTTGATACTTTTTTAATATCTCAACTAGATTTTAGTCGGTCATCTACAGTGCAGTACTAGATAGGCTTTTTTTGTGTGCAGTTATTTTCTGTGGTTGGATTATATTTGTTTTAATGTTAGAGGTGCTAGAATTATTCTCAGCCCCCATTTATAGTGCTTAATGGAAAATATGTGGGTTTACAGTGAGCGAAGTAACACGAGAAAAAGGGCTGTTAAAAGAGTCAACAAGATGTTTGAATCTTTGGAAAAATAAATTAATTCTCAGCCTGAAAAGAGGCCAATCCAAGATGGTGTTGAAGCAAGTTCTAGTGTTGACTGTTTTAGTGTTTTGACTTAATAGTGACGGCATGTTTTAAAAATATTTCAGGTACTTGAACTGGGATTGTTGGGTGGAGTGGACGTAAAGGACACGGTCTGGTGGATTATCAGGCAAGCAATCAAAAATGTCTTTGCCAAAGTGGTGAACTGGAGAGGTTCTACATGGGAAAGTGCCTTTCCGAAGCGATGATTTGTGATTTGTAAGTGCATTTTTAAAAATCAAATCAAATCAAATCACCTTTATTTATATAGCGCTTTTTACAATGGCAATTGTTTCAAAGCAGCTTCACAGTGGTAACAGGAAAATAATGCAACAGAATTTGATTCGGCTGTACAGCCGCTCTGGTGAAAACGGTGATGTCATCAGCTCATTTCAATTATCATATAGTGTCAATGCGGGCAGATCAGTAATATAGTTGAAATTTAAGTGTCCCCAACTGAGCAAGCCAAAAGCCAAAGGCGACGGTGGCAAGGAACCAAAACTCCTTCAGGGCCAGAATGGAGAAAAAAAACCTTGGGAGAAACCAGGCTCAGTCGGGGTGCCAGTTCTCCTCTGGCTGACGAACAAATAGTGTATGATTATGATTCTGGCAACATTACAGGTCAGAAGTCATATTAGGGTAGTAGGATTATTCGAAAGATTGGAGTCGTCACGCCGGGGACGGGTTTAATGAGGATGTCGTGTCGATGCGGCATTTACAGGGGGGAGTTTAATTGACACGGTCTCTACAGACACTTCAGGGATGCGTTCGTCATGTCCAGGCTAAGGTCCACCATCTGGTCCGGATACCGCCCGGATCCATTAGCGTAGATGCCAGATGCCATAGCGTATTGTGTCTAAGTCTTTCTGGAACTTCATGACTATTCCCTCATGTCATGAATGAATGTTGAAAGTTTGAATTATTGGACTGGTAGTGTCTTGTAATACAAATGCTTTATGTCTCTATTGTTCATTTTATTTAAATTATTTTTTTAACTCTTACTAGAGGCTGTAAGAAGAAATCCTGTGTGTGCACAGACAAAGATTATCAAAATGTGGTTTCATCTAGCTGGTGGCAGAAAAAGAAGAACACCTTTGCAAAATGTTAATGTAAACCACACATTTTAAGTTATTTTAAAGGTAGGGAATCTGTTTTACATTGTTGCAACTTATATTTTTAGCTTTTTTGCACATCTGTAAATATTAATTGTATTTTATTTGTCTTTTATAACCAGCTTTTTGTTTGTTTCTGTATTTTAATATTTATGCATGACACATTTACAGTTTTGCTTGTTTGTATCAATTAAATTTATTGCTTGGTTTCGGTTTTTTGTTTTTCGGTTTTTGCTTTTTGTTTCTACAAATTTTATATAATTTTTCTTTTTACAACCAGTTTTTGTTTCTGTCTTTCAGTATTTATGCATAACACATTTACGCTTTTTAAAAAATGTCATTATTGCTTTATTGTTTGTAACAATTAAATTTATTGCTTGTTTTCTGTTGCTTTTTGGTACGGTGGCTGAGAGGGCTCGACACGCTGCAACAGAAGAAAACTCATGCAAATAGAAAAAACACCAGCAAATTAAGAAACCAATTTCATCAGTTTGACAGCACATGTGCTGCAAATACGCAAAACACAACCAAATAACACAAATATCTACTCGACAGTGGTGTTTTTTTAAATGATTATTATTTATTGGTTGCATTGTATTTGCAGCATGTGTTGTGAAACTGATGTTCCCTTTCAGTCAGTCACGTTCGACGTACGTCGGAACTGACCAACAAATTGGGGATCATTTTCAAAAATCTACTTCGAGTGTTTAAAAACGAGCCAATGAACATTGGCATGCGTTCACGTATTCCACTCTCCGCCCCGCAGCGCGGGTATAAATAAGGAAGTGGAATACCGCATCCTTGCTTTCTACTTCGGAGCCGAACATTACTGTCATCAGTGTGTTTCTACGAAGAGTGTTTCTCAGCGAGTGCTCAAGAGAGGATCGTTCTGTCACGGTGTTGGCGAGACGGCACGTACAGCAGCGCTCGCGAGTGAAGGAAGACATAAAACAGCTGTTTTCACAGCTCGCTGGGCGTCTTTCCCTTTGAGTGCTCACAGCGGGCTTGCACCTTTGAACCGTTGTGAGCTGCGGCCATCTCCCCTGTGTGCCTCAGCACTGATAAGAGCGGTTTTTCAAGAGCGGTTTTTCCTCTTCTAAAAAAGCAACACGGTTTGACCCTGCGTCTTTTTCAAGATGTCATTCAAACTGTCTGTTTGTGGATGCAGTCGATTTCTGTCCCCAGTTGACGGTCATGATCGTTGTCGCACGTGTTCGGGCGTTCAGCACGCTGAGGCAGCTTTCGTGAATGACTCATGTTCCCACTGCGGGAATATGACCGTCGCGGTGCTAAGGTCTAGGCTCGAATACCTCAGACGGGGTGGAGTCCCTTTGCGTATCCCCCAATCTAGTGGTCCTCCCGCTGCAAAGCAGAGGGCTGCTACTTCGGCTGATAGCCTTGGTGGAGACCTGAGGATAACAGTGAGGGCTTCCCCGACGGGTCAACCCCCTCGGGCCCCTCCATCCTCTGCACCTGCGCCGGTGGAGTTTCCGAGAGAGCGCGCTGGTCCTTCCCATGGGGGGCCAGTCGTTACTTTCAGGGCTCCGGCTGAGGATATGTTATTGATTGCTGCATCGGGGGATGAGCTAATGTCCTCTGGAGATGAAGAGTCGGCTGCATTGCCCCCTTCGGGTGTGGTAGCGTTGCCCGAGTCTGATCCAGAGCTCATGGCTATGCTTTCCCGGGCCACCGCAAGTGTCGGGCTCGAGTGGAACGCTCCACCGTGTCCCGAACCTTCGCGCTTGGACGATTGGTTTCTCGGGACGGCCCGTGCTGGTTCTCAGCGCCCCGGTGCCTTTCTTCCCGGAAGTGCATCAGGAGGTCACGAAATCGCGGACAGCGCCTTACAACGCTCGAAACCGAACGACTGACTCCTCTGTCCTCACTACCCTCGATGGCGGCGCGGCGAAGGGGTACGTGGAGATCCCCCCGGTGGAGCGGTCTGTGGCGGATGGTAGCAGGGTAATCCGCGTCTCCCCTCCCGGGCATGTAAGTTCTCGTCCACTCTCACGGGCAAGGCTTACACAGCCTGTGGAGAAGCCGCGTCGTCTTTGCATGCCATGGCGCTCCTGAAGGTCTACCAGGCCAAAGCACTCAAGGAATTGCACGAGTTCCGACCCAGGGGTTATGCAGGAACTGCGTACGGCAACGGACCTCGCTCTCCGGGCGACGAAAGTCACCGCACGCTCCCTGGGTCGGGCGATGTCCACACTCGTGGTCCAGGAGCGCCACCTATGGCTAAACCTGGCAGATATGTGTGAGCCTGACAAAGTTCGGTTCCTCAACGCCCCTGTCTGTCAGGCTGGCCTCTTCGGCGACGCCATCGAGAATTTCGCCCAGCAGTTCTCGGAGGCCCAGAAGCAGACGGAGGCGATCAAAAACATCCTGCCCCGACGACCAGCTGCTGCCTCCACCCAGTCGTCAGCTGCAACACCTCCACCTGCTCGTCGCCGAGGGCGTCCCCCTGCATCCGCCTCCGCCCCTGCTAAGCCCAAGCAGCAGCCTCCACCCGGGCAGCAGGTGGCCGGGCGTAAGGGAGGCGCCCAACCCATCAAAGGGCCTGCGAAGTCTGCAGGCAAGCGGCCCTGAGACGGGCATCCCGGGGAGAAGAGGAGCTGCTCTCGTGGAGATGGTATCCGTCTGTGGTCCCGTTGGTCCCACTTGTTCGGTCTCTGGGGGCCTGGCTAGCGCTCCCCAGGCCGTCTTGCTGGCTCATTTGTACCATCAGACTCGGCTATGCAATTCAGTTCGCCCACCGGCCTCCCAAGTACAGGGGCATCCACTTCACCTCAGTGCGAAGCAACGATGCCCATGTCTTGCGGTCAGAATGTTAACGCAGAAACGCATTTTCGAATGCATCTGTCCCCGAGATTGGTTTGCAGCGATCGACCTGAAGGACGCGTACTTTCATGTCTCAACTCTCCCTTGACACAGACCGTTCTTATGCTTTGTGTTCGAAGGGAGGGCATTTCAGTACAAAGTCCTCCCCTTTGGGCTGTCCCTGTCACCTCGCGTCTTCATGAAAGTCGCGGAGGCAGCCATTGTTCCGCTCAGAGAACACGGGTTTGCATCCTCAACTATCTCGATGACTGGCTCATACTGGCTCAGTCTCGGGATCAGTTGTGCGAACACAGGGACATGGTGCTCCGTCACCTCAGCCTGTTGGGACTTCGGGTCAACCGAGAGAAGAGCAAACTCTGCCCCATGCAGAGGATCTCTTATCTCGGTATGGAGCTGTATTCGGTCAACCAGACTGCGCACCTCACAGAGGAGCGAGTCTGGTCAGTGTTGAACTGCTTGAATACGTTCAATGGCTGGACAGCGGTCCCACTGAAATTTTTTCAGAGGCTCCTGGGGCATATGGCATCTGCAGCCGCGGTAATGCCGCTAGGATTGCTTCATATGAGACCGCTTCAGCACTGGCTTCACGGCCGAGTCCCGAGATGGGCGTGGCAGAGCGGCAAGTACCGGGTCCCAGTTACTCCGTACTGTCGCCAAACTTTCAGCCCGTGGTCGGACCCTTCGTTTCTATGGGTGGGAGTGCTCTTAGAACAAGTGTCCAGGCTGTGGTCTTCACAGATGCCTCATCCACCAGCTGAGGGGCCACGTACAACGGGCATGCAGTTTCGGGTCTGTGGACGGGGCCTCAAATGCATTGGCATATCAATTGCCTCGAGTTGCTAGCAGTACGTCTTGCGCTGGGCCGCCTCAAAAAGCCGCTACATGGCAAGTATGTACTGGTCCGTACGGACAGCACTGCGACTGTTGCGTACATCAACCGACAGGGTGGTCTATGTTCCCGCCGCATGTTGCAACTCGCCCGCCATCTCCTCCTTTGGAGTCAGAAGCATCTGAGGTCGCTTCGGGCCGTTCACATCCCTGGTGCGCTCAATTGGACAGCCGACGAGCTCTCACGACAGTCGAAACCTCCGGGAGAATGGCAACTCCATCCCCAGGTGGTCCAGCTGATATGGGACCTCTTCGGAGCCGCACAGGTAGACCTGTTTGCTTTTGGAAACTCCATGTCTGGTCTCTGGACGGGACACGGAGGTTCTAGGTGGCCTGCCACAGGTTGTGGTGGACACCATCACTTCTGCTAGAGCCCCCTCTACGAGGCGCCTCTATGCATTGAAGTGGAACCTGTTGTTGAATGGCACTCTTCCTGCCAGGAAGACCCCCGAAGGTGTTCGGTTAGAGTCATGCTTTCTTTCCTGCAAGATGGGCTGGAGCGAAGGCTGTCTCCCTCCACCCTCAAAGTGTACGTCGCAACAATCGAAGCGTATCACGACGCAGTTGAAGGTAAGTCCTTACTTAGGAAGGCACGACCTAATCGTCAGGTTCCTCAGAGGTGCGAGGAGGCTAAATCCTCCTCTTCCAAACTCGTTACCCTCTTGGGAGTTAGCTCTGGTGCTCAGGGGACTTCAGAGCCTTCCATTTGAGCCTTTGCAGTCCGTAGAGCTAAAAATCCTGTCTATGAAGAATGTGAGATGTGAAACTCTCACATCATCCTGAGAACCCGGCCTGGATATGTGCCCAAGGTTCCTACCACTCCCTTCAGGGACCAGGTAGTGAGCCTGCAAGCGCTGCCTTCGGAGGAGGCAGACCCAGCCCTGGCTTTGCTCTGTCCCGTCCGTGCTCTTCGCGCCTACGTGGACCGAACTCAAAGCTTTAGGACCTCAGAGTAGCTCTTCGTCTGTTACGGAGGTTAGCAGAAGGGAAAGGCTGTCTCCAAGCAGAGGTTAGCCCACTGGATAGTGGATGCTATCGTCTTGGCGTACCAATCTCAAGACATGCCTTGCCCGTTCGGGTTGCGAGCACACTCAACTAGAGATGTAGCTTCCTCCTGGGCACTGGCTCAAGGCGCCTCGCTGACAGATATCTGTAGAGCTGCGGGCTGGGCGATACCTAACACGTTCGCTAGATTCTATAGCCTCCGTGTAGAGTCTGTATCTTCCTGTGTACTCGCCCCCAGTGGCCAGTAGTGCGAAGGACCCGTTCTAGTGTCGGCTTGCAATGCCACTCCCGCCCGCTGGGCTGGATACGTGCGTCTATTGTCTCCAGTTGTGTTCCCCAGAAATGGCTAACCCTGTCGAGCTCCTCCGCCACCCTCGGCAGTCAGACGTTGCGGGTGTCTGACGCCAGGCTTACGTGGAACGTGTGTGTAGGCTGGGTATCCATATGTACCGGTTCCTACGGCAACCCCATATGTGTAATCCTCCACGGTACCAGCTACCCTACTCGGCTAGCCCCGTGTCTTTCCCTTGACAGAGCCCCCTCTGTCATCTCTGATGGTGTTCTTTCCCCCCTAGTAGGTTGGAAACACCTCAGAGACTGCCATATGTTGCACTACCCTGCTAGGTTAGTCCGTATGTGTAAACTGCCACCTCTCCTTCCATTGAAGGATGTGGCTCCACAGCGCTCCATCTCTCGAGACAGGCAAGCTTTCCCAGCGTTATCCAATAGTCACACTGAGTGGGTCTTGCAGAGCGGCAGTGACTGATCTTCTCTGCTTAGAGCCCTGACTTGCCACTCCAACATAGGGGCAGGCCAGAGAGCTCAGGCAGAGAGCTGGAAGGGCCAGCGCCGTGGCGTGTTGGTAGGATCCCCAATTCGCCGGGCAGTTCCGACGTACGTCGAACGTGACCGACTGAAAAGGAATGTCTCAGTTACGTATGTAACCCTCGTTCCCTGAAGGAGGGAACGGAGATGTACGTCCCTTCAGGGAACAAGGGTTACATACATAACCGAGACTATGAATAAACTGGTGTTTTTTCTATTTGCATGTGTTTTCTTCTGTTGCAGGACGTTGAAGTCTCTTGCCGTTTGCAGTGCGTTTTTGTATTTGGTTGTATTGTGAGTATTTGCAGCATGTGTGTTGTCAAACTGATGAAGATGTTTTCTTAATTTTCTGCTGTTTTTTTTTGTTTGCATGTGTGGGTTAGGGTTAGTTTCAGTGCGTTGAGATCTCTCGGCCACCGTAATTTGGTTTGTAATTTTCTGTATTTCATTATTTAAGCATGACACATATCATTTTTTTTAAATTGCATAATTGCATTTTTTTTTGTAACATACATTTTAATTTATTGCTCTGTCTTTTTATTATTCTTGTATTGTGACTATTTGTTGCTTTTGTTTTGCCTTACTCTAGTATTGGTTTATCTTTTTCCCATTGTTTTTATTTTTCCTTGTATCTGGCTGAGATTTTCTTCCCCTCTCAATAAAATGCTGTACTTTGCATTTGTGTAGTGTCATCCTTTTATTATTCCTTGCACAATATATAAATATTACACAGGGATAATTTCTGGTTCATTTTTGGGGACTCTGGTATAATATTGGCTCAGTTATGGCTGTTTTCTGGAGCTTCTGGATAAGTTGTGGCTGAGTTCTGGGGTAAAGGTGGTGGCAGTTTGGCTCTTGTCTGGAAACTCTAGGAGTTTTTCCTGCCCATATAAAAGAGGAAATTAATTGGTCTATATTCTTGAAGAAAGATTTGGGTAGAAACAAAGGAAAAGTTTGAAAGAGGTAAAGAAATTTTAGGGGAATGTTCATTTTTACAGCGTTTATCCTACCTAGTGGAGATAATGGAAGAGCTCCAGGGGGCTGGAGCCTTCACTGGACTCGGGACAGGGGGCTGGAGCCTTCACTGGACTTGGGACAGGGGGCTGGAGTTCTCTCTGGACTCGGGACAGAAGGTTTGGAGTCCTCTCTGGACTCGGGACAGGGGATGGAGTCTTCTCTGGACTCAGGACAGGGGGCTGGAGTCCTCTCTGGACTCGGGACAGGGGGCTGGAGTTCTCTCTGGACTCGGGACAGGAGGTTTGGAGTCCTCTCTGGACTCGGGACAGGGGGCTGGAGTCCTCTCTGGACTCGGGACAGGGGGCTGGAGTTCTCTCTGGACTCGGGACAGGAGGTTTGGAGTCCTCTCTGGACTCGGGACAGGGGGCTGGAGTCCTCTCTGGACTCGGGACAGGGGGCTGGAGTCCTCTCTGGACTCGGGACAGGGGGCTGGAGTCCTCTGAGGACTGAGGACACTGGCTCAGGCATGGCGGTGGCCATCTTGGCTGAAGTGGATAAGGGTGACTGTGGCTGAGTGGTGGTCCCAATGGACTGGTATGTGGAGGGTGAAGGTTTAGGGTGAGCTGAAGTGCCTACATGCTTTCGGATAGGGACTGGGCGACGATTGTCCTCATAAACAGCATCAACTACGAAATCAGAACCGTTTAAACAGAGGACATAATTAATAGTCTGCTACAGACCTATAACAATTGCCAGGAGAAAGGATACGAAATAAGTCATCGTCCAGTCCCATCAAAAAGTGGGCAATGACCATAGCATCACTCCAGCTTACCCAAGAGGAATATTCAAGGAATTCCTCCACATATCACTCCAGAGGTCGACTGCTCTGTTGGAGGGAGAGGAGAAGATGATCCTCAGCCATTTGTATTGTAGGTGGTCCAGTCATCTGTAATGGTGTGTACTCGTAAGAACAAACTGAAGATTCAGAAGATCAAATCCAAACACAAACTTTAATACGACCTCTCAGGATCAGGCTGACAGGCAGGGAAAACACACAGTAACACAACGGGTCATAACAGTGATTGGACAAAGACTGAAGGTGAGGGTGCAACTTAAGTAGAGAACAAAAACGAGATAATGAACAGCTGAACGGAACTAACTAACCAAGGTTACCAGAGAAACAAAGGAGTGGCGGGAAACTGAACAAAGGAAACAATCAGACACAAGCAAAACAGACTGAACATGTGACAGGTAGTGGGACAGTCCATTTGTTATATCTAGGCCTGATCTCATAAAGTAGGTATTTTATCAATTATGAGCTAAGCAAAAATGCGGAGTTTATGTAAAGTAATATATTGATGAATTTATTGATTATAGTAGGTAAATTCAGCAGTCATTTTGTTTTCTGAATGACTGTTGTTCACAGAAATGCAGTATTACTCACTGTTACATACAGAGCAGAAGTTGTGTTCTGTCTAATCTATAATCTTTCTATCTAAGCCAATAAAAATTATTTGAACTAAAAGCATGTATGCATTTATTTTCTGCATGATCCGTTACTTAATCAAGTTTATTTGTATTATTTTAAAAGGATTTGATAATTCATCTAAACTTACCATTGTTCTAGGTTTGTACCAGCTCTGTTTTCTTTCAGTACAGCTCTGAACAGGAGGAACTGATGCTGAGCTGCGAGTAGTGTGTCTGGTACAGCATCAAATGAACAACTGCTGTGGGACAGCCATTTAACACAGTCTGTGAAGATCATTACATTAAACTATGACAAAAGTCATGAATTAATATTCTACTTCTAATTCTAATTAATAGTCTAAAAATATATATTTTTTAAACATAGCCGGCCATTTACTGTAATGAGTATTATACCTAAATTTCAAAACTTAAGCTCTACCAACCTTTTTTACAGAATAGTTTCACTATCCCTGTCTTTGTACAGAAACCTCAAAAATAGCTGTATAAAATTAGCATTTAATTCAGACGTAAGCTAATATCTTGTGTTCTCCTACTCTTAAACTATGTGGCTTCTGCCTTCCTCACTGACCTGAAACATCACCCTCACACTTATCTCGTATTGTCACCTGAATCTTGTTGGAAACTGAGAAATTATTAATATTATTGTTAACATTCATAGTCCAAAAATCGTATATGTTGCATAAACAAGCACATCAGTCAAAAGGAATACAGTATATGTAAACACGTTAACTAGATAGATGAAAACAAATGACGAATAGATAAGTATGAATGGTCAGAAACTGGGACTTAGCTAGAATCGCTAGTTGCATATAGCACGAGAATACTCACCCACAAAGTACGAATGTAATTCGAAACGTCTTCTTGCTGTTAGGAGTGACAGCCGACTGCCTCACAATGCGATTAACATCGTTCAGAGTAATCCGGGGAAACTCTTTTAAATAGCTTCTGCGATGTCTCCATAGTTAACCAATGGTGAAAACTGTAACTGGGCAGGCTAAGACAAAACGCGGAAGTGATCGTGCATAGAGTCTATTTACATAATTTTATTTATTCAAGAATCACCTTTGATTGTTATTTTACTGTTAAGACGAAATTCCTTAGCTGGTGCCCCGAAGAAAAGAGAGTAAGAGGTCACCTGACACTCTCACACACACCGTAAGTGACATGATTTAATTTCATAATTTAATTTTATTTCATATTTTAATGATAAGACTTTTAATAGCTTTTGTTTTCATTCACATTTTCATTTTTAATCATAAACTTACAGGACGAGCATATAGGCTATATTATGCATTTATTTAAAAAGAGAGCAGATGAACAGAGAGCGTGTCACTTTTCATGTTTAACACCACGGATCAGATGAATGTTTGTTTCTTTCGCCTGCAGTGACAGCGGCGACCACTAAAATATGACCTTTGTGGCTGAACAGGCAAATTTGAACAACACAATATTACAAAATACAATTCCGATTAAAATATGAACAAAACGTAAAAAATGAAGTGAACTAAACTCAATCAACGCTCTGTATCTGGTCCGCATCGACTGGATGCTCGGAGACAAGGGAGACTAATGCAGAGGCAATTGTCACTATATTTTGCGTCTTTGCCTCGGACAGACGACTTCTCGTGGCAGTTTTAATTTTATTCTGGATGCTGAACCTGCTCTGCCACACTGGAGCACCATCGGCTGGACAGGGGAGGGAATTACAGTTTAAGTGTAATCTGTCAGTGACGGAAAAATATTTGGTTAACGCGACCTTTGATGTAATCTGAACATGAAACACTGAGAGTGATTAACCGACTTAATCCTGTCGCTGAGAAATGCTTCAACAACACTGTAATGATACAGGGTGAACTTAAACTTGTGTTGCTTAAATACATATTTCATGATAATGTTGCTTTATTTATGAACCCACACACGCAGTGCTGTCAGCATCATTAGGCAGGACTCATTTTGAGAAACAGAGAGTGCAATAGAGCAGAACTGTTGCATGTAAGTGCTGTCTGTGTCAACATGATAAACAAATGCACGCATGCCACCCACACGCTGCAGCCCAGGCATGTCTAATGATGACAAACACATAACAAACTGTAAACTG
This sequence comes from Coreius guichenoti, assembly GCA_039654105.1. Lineage (NCBI taxonomy): Eukaryota > Metazoa > Chordata > Actinopteri > Cypriniformes > Gobionidae > Coreius > Coreius guichenoti. Next base: position 83,091 of record CM077189.1, on the reverse strand, counting down.
AACTTAATTATACACATCACGACCCATAAGCCCCCGCCCCCCCCACCTTTAATTATTAACAGCTGGTCTTAATTTTGGCATTTTATCTGAGTACCAACATTTGTAAGCTTTAGTCAGTTGAAAAAAAGTTTTATATTAAACATAATACAGTGTGTGAATATTTGTGGCATGTTGTTAGTAGTGATACTAGTTTTGAATTTATTCTAATTCATGGGGTTATTATTCAATAATTCCATGAGTTAGATGTACATTTCAGACATTTCGCTATTAATTAAAACCTATAGGCTAAATGAGTGAACCGTTCAATTTTAATTCACAACGTGACCAATTAAAACATGGCCAATTAAAAATAAATATATATATATATATATATATATATACACCGATCAGGCATAACATTATGAACAGGTGAAGTGAATAACACTGATTATCTCTTCATCACGGCACCTGTTAGTGGGTGGGATATATTAGGCAGTAAGTGAACATTTTGTCCTCAAAGTTGATGTGTTAGAAGCAGGAAAAATGGGCAAGTGTAAGGATTTGAGCGAGTTTGACAAGGGCCAAATTGTGATGGCTAGACGACTGGGTCAGAGCATCTCCAAAACTGCAGCTCTTGTGGGGTGTTCCCGGTCTGCAGTGGTCAGTATCTATCAAAAGTGCTCCAAGGAAGGAACAGTGGTGAACCGGCGACAGGGTCATGGGCGGCCAAGGCTCATTGATGCACGTGGGGAGCGAAGGCTGGCCCGTGTGGTCCGATCAAACAGACGAGCTACTGTAGCTCAAATTGCTCAAGAAGATAATGCTGGTTCTGATAGAAAGGTGTCAGAATACACAGTGCATCTCAGTTTGGTGCGTATGGGGCTGCATAGCCGCAGACCAGTCAGGGTGCCCATGCTGACCCCTGTCCACCGCCGAAAGCACCAACAGTGGGCACGTGAGCATCAGAACTGGACCACGGAGCAATGGAAGAAGGTGGCCTGGTCTGATGAATCACGTTTTCTTTTGTGGATGGCCGGGTGCGTGTACGTGGCTTACCTGGGGAACACATGGCACCAGGATGCACTATGGGAAGAAGGCAAGCCGGCGGAGGCAGTGTGAGGCTTTGGGCAATGTTCTGCTGGGAAACCTTGGGTTCTGCCATCCATGTGGATGTTACTTTGACACGTACCACCTACCTAAGCATTGTTGCAGACCATGTACACCCTTTCATGGAAACGGTATTCCCTGGTGGCTGTGGCTCTTTCAGCAGAATAATGCTCCTGCCACAAAGCAAAAATGGTTCAGGAATGGTTTGAGAAGCACAATCACGAGTTTGAGGTGTTGACTTGGCCTCCAAATTCCCCAGATCTCAATCCAATTGAGCATCTGTGGGATGTGCTGAACAAACAAGTCCGATCCATGGAGGCCCCACCTCACAACTTACAGGACTTAAAGGATCTGCTGCTAACATCTTGGTGCCAGATACCACAGCACACCTTCAGGGGTTTAGTGGAGTCCATGCCTCGACGGGTCAGGGCTACTTTGGCAGCAAAAGGGGGACCAACCCAATATTAGGAAGGTGCTCATAATGTTATGCCTGATTGGTGTGTATATATATATACACTCACCTAAAGGATTATTAGGAACACCATACTAATACTGTGTTTGACCCCCTTTCGCCTTCAGAACTGCCTTAATTCTACGTGGCATTGATTCAACAAGGTGCTGAAAGCATTCTTTAGAAATGTTGGCCCATATTGATAGGATAGCATCTTGCAGTTGATGGAGATTTGTGGGATGCACATCCAGGGCACGAAGCTCCCGTTCCACCACATCCCAAAGATGCTCTATTGGGTTGAGATCTGGTGACTGTGGGGGCCATTTTAGTACAGTGAACTCATTGTCATGTTCAAGAAACCAATTTGAAATGATTCGAGCTTTGTGACATGGTGCATTATCCTGCTGGAAGTAGCCATCAGAGGATGGGTACATGGTGGTCATAAAGGGATGGACATGGTCAGAAACAATGCTCAGGTAGGCCGTGGCATTTAAACGATGCCCAATTGGCACTAAGGGGCCTAAAGTGTGCCAAGAAAACATCCCCCACACCATTACACCACCACCACCAGCCTGCACAGTGGTAACAAGGCATGATGGATCCATGTTCTCATTCTGTTTACGCCAAATTCTGACTCTACCATCTGAATGTCTCAACAGAAATCGAAACTCATCAGACCAGGCAACATTTTTCCAGTCTTCAACTGTCCAATTTTGGTGAGCTCGTGCAAATGGTAGCCTCTTTTTCCTATTTGTAGTGGAGATGAGTGGTACCCGGTGGGGTCTTCTGCTGTTGTAGCCCATCCGCCTCAAGGTTGTGCGTGTTGTGGCTTCACAAATGCTTTGCTGCATACCTCGGTTGTAACGAGTGGTTATTTCAGTCAAAGTTGCTCTTCTATCAGCTTGAATCAGTCGGCCCATTCTCCTCTGACCTCTAGCATCAACAAGGCATTTTCGCCCACAGGACTGCCGCATACTGGATGTTTTTCCCTTTTCACACCATTCTTTGTAAACTCTAGAAATGGTTGTGCGTGAAAATCCCAGTAACTGAGCAGGTTGTGAAATACTCAGACCGGCCCGTCTGGCACCAACAACCATGCCACGCTCAAAATTGCTTAAATCACCTTTCTTTCCCATTCTGACATTCAGTTTGGAGTTCAGGAGATTGTCTTGACCAGGACCACACCCCTAAATGCATTGAAGCAACTGCCATGTGATTGGTTGATTAGATAATTGCATTAATGAGAAATTGAACAGGTGTTCCTAATAATCCTTTAGGTGAGTGTATATCAGTGGTGTTTTAAAATGAGGAGGCAAAGTCCTCACTGTTTTTTATATACTGTAAAACAAATGTAAATTTATGTCTATTACACTTAATTTTCTTGGTCAAATAAACATTACATAAAAGAGAGACCAAATACATTTCTATTTTGTATTTTTTGGAATACTATGTAAATTTCTATTTATTACAAACAAGTATAAATGTGATCAAGTGTTTTTACGCATTTTAAATTTATTCCAAAATAATAACTAAAGGCAGTAACAATTTAAACAATGTATATTATTTGTGAATTAATGTTCAGCTTTTCTTTTTAATAGTCAACTTATTTTCATCAGTCATCAAGCTTGTACACACTGGTGACAGACACAAAGATGTACCGTAAATTTCCCCAAGCTGATCGCGCACTAAAACCCCCACAGTCATCATGTTTTCAGGCCATTTTAAGGTTGATATTGACGTGACATAAAGCAGTGAAATGGCTGAGTTGTTTACTTACTTTTTAATTAGTCTTCCCATTAACACCATCATTATCTTCATTCAGGCCAATGAAAACACACGAAAACAAGAGGCGGGATTTATCGCACGAACCAAGTCAAGTCGTCACCTTCATTTATAAAGTGCTTTTGACAATACAGATTGTTTCAAATCAGCTTTACAGTGATAACAGGAAACTAGTCCAGCTTAAGTAAGTTTTTGATTGATTAATTTCCATTGTAAAACTCATTAGTTATTACCTTAGGGGCCGTTTACACGACACCGTTTTCAACTGAAAACAGAAAACATTTAATGCGTTCTGGCCGTTCATTTATACGACAACAGCGTTTTGCTGGCCTGAAAACGCAAAATTTGAAACAGGTTTCAAAGTGCAAGTTTTTGAAAACGATACCGTTATCATCTCCATATAAACTTCAAAAACGTGAACCTGTGAAAACGGTGATGTGTACGTGTATTACGTGTTTAGCCTATAGGCATGTTTGAATGCGTATGTGCACGGACGTGTAGTCTTTCTTTACAAAGTGACATCACCAATTACTTGTCTGGCATGCATAATAGTGTTTTTAGTCGTTTCCAATAATATCCAATTATAACCGATCATAACGTGATGGAGACATTGCCTCCTCTCACGTGACTTTCCCCCATTCATTCTCAATTACCCCCCACTAAACCCACCGCACGCTTTAGGGTGTCTGTATTAATGGGGACAGAGGAGGTGCGCCTCCCGCTGTAACTTCACCTGCGGGTGTCACTGTTGGACACTGTTACTTAAAACAAGTGCCTTTTACACTTTTTAATGTCACATTTTGTTATATTTTATTTTTTGTAATATCGATTATTTTCTCATCCAGTTTTTTTGAGGAGACACTGCCTCCCTTGCCTCCTCGGAGGAAACACCCCTGATATATATACAGTTGTGGTCAGAATTATTGGCACCCCTGGTAAATATGATCAAAGATGGCTGTTAAAAAAATCTGCATTGTTTATCCTTTTGATCTTTCATTCAAAAAGTAAAAGAATTGGGTGAAGTGGGGGGAAAATCACATTATGAAATAAATGTTTTTCTCCAAAACACGTTGGCCACAATTATTGGCACCCTTTTATTAAATACTTTTTGCAACCTCCTTTTCCCAAGATAACAGCTCTGAGTTTTCTCCTATAATGCCTGAACACCTGACCAGAGATCAGAGACCATTCCTCCATACAGATCCTTCAGATTCCCAGCATCTTTGATCATATTTACCAGGAGTGCCAATAATTCTGACTTCAACTGTATATATACATTCTGCAGGACTCTTATCCTCTGTAGATGCTGAAGTCTATCCCAGCGTCTCAGGCCGAGGCGAGGAACACCATAGACTGATTGCCAGTCCATCACAGGGTTTACACACAGACACACACATCCGCTCACACCGACGGCCAGTTTATTCTGCCGTCTTCACCTATACTGAATGTCTGTAGATTGTGTAGGAAACCGGAGCGCCCGGACGGCACACAGAAAGGCCTCGGCCGGGACTCGACCTGCTGTGAGGAGACAATGGGCCTCGTTTATAAAATGTTGCATAGAAACCGCCCTATATTTGATCTTACGAACATTTCTCAAATGTACATACATGTGATTCAGAGAACAAACGTACACACAAAAAACATGCATACGCCTCTCTTCCAGATGTGAACATTTATAAATTACAAAGGTAAGAGTTTACAGCAGTAGTAGTTGAATAAGTTTACATTTTGTGCTATGAGAACCAAATTATTTTTTTCCCCTTTAATAACACATTGGCTGATGCATCATCATCCTTTCATTATTTTGTAAATAATAAAGCTAATAATAATAATAATCAGCAGAAACACCAGATAATTCTGTTTATTTGTTGCCTAGGTCAAGTTTTCACATTTATTTATAAACACAGTAAGCTTTATAGAATACACATTGTTTAAAATCCACTTCACAGAAATAAATGTGAAAATAACTGTCAAAGTTAATAATGAAACTTCAATGTCAGCTATGAAGCAGCTCTGCAGAAGACAATAGTGTCATTAATCAAATTATTTATCAATAAAGAATATGGTACAATCTTTGTTGAAGCGATGTTTTGAATGAGAATTAACTTAGATATTACACAGATATACACATACACTATACACATATTAATTTAGCTTAAGTATTTATTTTAGTTTGGAATGCTGGGGGTGATACACAGAGACAAATCAGCAAAACCAGATCTCTGCTTGGTTGAAAGGAGACAAGAAGAGAAATGATTCCTCTCATAGCTCCCCTTTTTACCCATAAGCAAAGAACGAAAAAGAAGTTCTTTGTGATATATCGGGGTCTTGACAGAATATTTTAAGTTCTTTCCACAGGAAAAACTGCAAGTGATCGCACTGCTTCCTCCACTGACTCCAGAGTGTTATTATTGCATTAAAGGTGGAAAAGGATATGACATGATTTATCTTAGCTTATTTTGTTGTAAAAAAAAAAAAAAAAAAAAAAAAAAAAATATATATATATATATATATATATATATATATCAATTTCCCTGCACAACATGTAATAGCATTGTAATATAACAATATAATATGTAACAAAGTTTACTGTGGCTTCATAAATTAATTAAAAAAAAATAAAAAAGCAAAACACACCTGATGCACATTCTTTGTTCTTCATTTTCTAGAAGTAGATAAAAACCTTGTGTAGTTTATTAAGAGAAGGTGCACCGCCATCTTGCTCCAATGGAAGTGACTTGAACGCACCTGACGTCATGAACACAAGCTTCCCAGGAGGACTTGAATGCACCATTAGACTTTTAAATAAACCAATTCAAATAGAAATGAAATATTCTCTGATTACATAATCCAGGCGAACATGTAAATGTCCCCATCACCTCAATAAACAAAGCATCAAGCTACATCAGGTTCATCTACGTTTCATCGTTTTTTGGAAGACACACTGTAAGGATTTTACCTCAGATTTTACCTTAGAAGAATACGATCCGACGCAGTTTGATCCTAGATTTCTGTCGAGTAACTCATTTATTACTTACATTAGTTAATGTATTATTTTTACATAAATTAACTAATTTTACTAGTTGGGCTTTTCCCCAACTATATTGCCAGACTTAAATGTATTAAATCAAGGGAAACATATTGAAATATGAAACATACAGGCAGAAATAGGTAACTTTTTACTACATCTAAATATCGAACAAAACGAGGATTTAAATTTTTATCTATGATATAACATAAATATTAGACCAGTGTTTACTGTAAAATACTGAGTTTGTGAATATCTGCTCAGATTTAGATATATTGGGCTAAACAATATTAATTTATTTTTTAAAACTTAATATAAAAAAAATGGTGTGATAATACATACAAAGCATATGTGTGCATATGATGCATGTCCTGATTTTACAGAGTTAGACGCATTGCTGTGTCAACATATTTTGTTGATCCTGGAACAACATTCCTGTCCGAAAATAATTTAATCTTTAATTTAATCATTTAAACCTAAATTATTAATAATTTAAACCTAACCCTACCCATAGGTTATCGCTAAAATCAGAGGTAAATGACAGGTGAATAACACTGATGTAGAAGCACCTAACCCTGGTTGTAAGCCTAAACTTGACATAAACTGTAAACGTGTCCCTCAAATCTTATTGGTTGATTGGAATGTTGATCCAGGAACATGTTGCACTTGGTGAAATCAGGATCAGTTTGTATACAGTACAAATGTCTTTTTTTAATGAGTAAGAATAGCAGTATTGGTAGTAGATAATAGTAGATTGTGTAACTGGTCCTACTCGCAACTGCTCAGAGCAGGATTAGAACCGGCACGGGAGGCGGGTGCTTTAACAAGGACGCTAAAAACCGCAGCGCTCTACCATCAGACACTAGTGCGCCTCTTGAGATATAAATATAATTCAATTATTATAATGTTATCTAGATATGGATGTGTGTATGTACACATGAGTACTGGTGCGATAAAGGACCATCATACCAGTTTTAGGGTCTCTGCAATATACATTCTCTGATGCCCAAAGAGTTTCAGAAGTAGTTGCAGTAGTAGTAGTAGTAGTAGTAGTAGTAGTAGTAGAAGAAGAACAGGGTTCGATATCCTTTGTTTTGACCCCTAAAAATTTCAGTTCAGTTACTCCAAGACTTGTAGGTATGATCATAAAAGCCACAGTGATAATAGTTATTTATCCTCAGATCAGAATAAAGTCTCGTCATCTGCTGCTCCCAGCCATGGTGAGAGCCGTAAGAGATGTGGCCCCGCATCACGAGTCTGACTCACGCAAGGGTCAAATGTGGCCGACTCCAGCGAGCTCAGTGAGCCCGTGACTGACCCCGTCCCCTCAAAGGCATATGTGTGCAGACAGTCAAAGGGTGGGGCATAAGGGTCTTCATCTGCCTCAGCCAGCCGATCAATAATAAACTGTTGAAAGACCCCATCTTCTGGTCCAATGAGGTGAGAGTAACGTAAAGACATGCGGATACTGGTGGTGACTTCTTCCCGACAGAGCTTGCGCTCTCGCCGACGTGAATGCCGAAGAGGAACTGTTTGACTGGACTCTGTCTCTGGGACTGTAAAACTCAAGATTTTCTCAGGGAACTCCTCTGTTTCCAGCTCTTGTGTTGCCATTTTCTCCTGCCGTAATGTCTTATATTTTCGCACAGCTAGCATTAACGTGGACAGCACTGCAGGGCAAGCCAGAAAGAGAAGTGGTTTTACTACACTTTTAAAATGAACACTTTTTAAACTGGATATAATTAAGAAAATCTTACCAGGTTCAGGTCCAGGACTTCATTAAAAAAATAAATTGTATTAAAAGGCACAATATGTAAGATTTTTGGATTACAATTCAAGGATCAGGATCGGGGCCTATTAAGCATTTTTTAACTGATTGGTAACAGCTATTCTAAGCCCGATCCTTTATTTTACATCAGCTGTCATGCCGGTGTCGTGCAGTAGGTGGCGGTATGCACCTTCAAGTTGGTTTACCAACCAGCAACCGCCATTAAATGGAAAAGAAGAAGCTCAGATGTGCTCTAGAACCAATGCATGTTCTAGCACATCACACACGCACGTTCAAGCTTCAGTGTTTAGCATATTTGAGGCACACTTTTGTGAGGAATCACACGAATGTCATTTATTATGACAAAATACTATTTATTTTTAACATGGAAACACCAAAGACGTTTACATACAGTGCCCTCAATTAATATTAGTACCCTTGGTAAATATGAGCAAAGGCTGTAAAAATAAATCTGCATTGCTTATCCTTTTGATCTTTCATTCATAAAAATCACAAAATTCTAACCTTTCATTGAAGTAAAACAATTGAAAGCGGAGGGAAACTCACATTATAAAATAAATGTTTTTCTCCAATGCATGTTGGCCATAATTATTGGCACCCCTAGAAATTCTTTTATAGTAAAATAAAAAAATATAGAGTAAAATATCTCTGAAGTACAAACCCGATTCCAAAAAAGTTGGGACACTGTACAAATTGTGAATAAAAAAGGAATGCAATAATTTACAAATCTCATAAACTTATATTTTATTCACAATAGAATATAGATAACATATCAAATGTTGAAAGTGAGACATTTTGAAATGTCATGCCAAATATTGGCTCATTTTGGATTTCATGAGAGCTACACATTCCAAAAAAGTTGGGACAGGTAGCAATAAGAGGCCGGAAAAGTTAAATGTACATATAAGGAACAGCTGGAGGACCAATTTGCAACTTATTAGGTCAATTGGCAACATGATTGGGTATAAAAAGAGCCTCTCAGAGTGGCAGTGTCTCTCAGAAGTCAAGATGGGCAGAGGATCACCAATTCCCCCAATGCTGCGGCGAAAAATAGTGGAGCAATATCAGAAAGGAGTTTCTCAGAGAAAAATTGCAAAGAGTTTGAAGTTATCATCATCTACAGTGCATAATATCATCCAAAGATTCAGAGAATCTGGAACAATCTCTGTGCGTAAGGGTCAAGGCCGGAAAACCATACTGGATGCCCGTGATCTTCGGGCCCTTAGACGGCACTGCATCACATACAGGAATGCTACTGTAATGGAAATCACAACATGGGCTCAGGAATACTTCCAGAAAACATTGTCGGTGAACACAATCCACCGTGCCATTCGCCGTTGCCGGCTAAAACTCTATAGGTCAAAAAAGAAGCCATATCTAAACATGATCCAGAAGCGCAGGCGTTTTCTCTGGGCCAAGGCTCATTTAAAATGGACTGTGGCAAAGTGGAAAACTGTTCTGTGGTCAGACGAATCAAAATTTGAAGTTCTTTTTGGAAAACTGGGACGCCATGTCATCCGGACTAAAGAGGACAAGGACAACCCAAGTTGTTATCAGCGCTCAGTTCAGAAGCCTGCATCTCTGATGGTATGGGGTTGCATGAGTGCGTGTGGCATGGGCAGTTTACACATCTGGAAAGGCACCATCAATGCTGAAAGGTATATCCAAGTTCTAGAACAACACATGCTCCCATCCAGACGTCGTCTCTTTCAGGGAAGACCTTGCATTTTCCAACATGACAATGCCAGACCACATACTGCATCAATTACAACATCATGGCTGCGTAGAAGAAGGATCCGGGTACTGAAATGGCCAGCCTGCAGTCCAGATCTTTCACCCATAGAAAACATTTGGCGCATCATAAAGAGGAAGATGCGACAAAGAAGACCTAAGACAGTTGAGCAACTAGAAGCCTGTATTGGACAAGAATGGGACAACATTCCTATTCCTAAACTTGAGCAACTTGTCTCCTCAGTCCCCAGACGTTTGCAGACTGTTATAAAAAGAAGAGGGGATGCCACACAGTGGTAAACATGGCCTTGTCCCAACTTTTTTGAGACGTGTTGATGCCATGAAATTTAAAATCAACTTATTTTTCCCTTAAAATGATACATTTTCTCAGTTTAAACATTTGATATGTCGTCTATGTTGTATTCTGAATAAAATATTGAAATTTGAAACTTCCTCATCATTGCATTCTGTTTTTATTCACAATTTGTACAGTGTCCCAACTTTTTTGAAATCGGGTTTGTATATTCCCATTCATATTAATGTTGTTTTGTTTTTTTTTAACACACCAGGGTGACTAGGAGCATGAAATTGTCCAGCCATGTAGAAATATGAGGAAACACAAAGGCCAAATTCCCTTAATCATCCATCAGAATGAGTAAAACCACAGAATATTGTTCTGATGTGCAGCAACAGATTGTTGAGCTTCACAAAATAGAAAGTGGCTGTAGGAAAATAGCTTAAGCATTGAAAATGCCCATTTCCATCATCAGGGCAATAATTAAAAAGTTCAATCAACTAAAGATGTTACGAATCTGCCTGGAAGAGGACGTGTGATTATATCGTCCTAATGCTTGGCGAGGAGGAGAGTTTGAGTGGACAAAGACTCTCCAAGGATCACAGATGGAGAATTGCAGAGATTAGTTGAGTCTTGGGGTCAGAAAGCCTACAAAGAAGTATCAAACAACCCCTACATCACCACATGTTGTTTGGGAGGGATTCAAGAAAAATCCTCCCCGCTCATCCAAAACTCCAGAATATTCAGTGGTCAGACACGACTGGAACTTCAAACGGGACCGGATTCTATAGTCAGATGAAACTAAAGAAAGAGCTTTTTGGCAGTAAACCCACCAGATGTGTTTGGTGCAAACAGGGATAATAAGCACCCCATGCCCACGGTTAAATACACCGCTGGATCTTTAATGTTGTGGCCTCTTTTTTTGGTGGAGGTCCTGGACATCTTGTTCAGATACATGGTATCATGGATTCTAGCAAATGCCAACAGATTAAAAAAAAAAAAAATCAAAAGCTGACGGCTTCTGATAGAAATCTTATAATGGGCCGTGGTTGGATCTTCCATCAGGACAATGATCCAAGACAAACATCAAAATCAACACAAAAATGTGTCACTGAGCACAAAATGAAGCTTCTGCCATGACCATCCCAGTTCCTGACCTGAACCCTATAGAGAATGAGTGATGAACTGAAGAGAAGAGCTGGGAATCTGAAGGATCTGGAGAGATTCTGTATGAAGGAATGGTCTCTGGTCTCCAAACTCATCAGGCATTATAGAAGAAAACTCAGAGCTGGTATCTTGGCAAAAGGACGTGGCAATAATTGGGTGCCAATAATTGTGGCCAACATGAACTAGAGAAAAACCATTTATTTCATAATGTGATTTACCCCCGACTTTCAATTGTTTTACTTCAATGAAAGGTTCGAATTTTGTGAATTTTTTTAATGAAAGAACAAAAGGATAAATGTTAACAATGCAAATTTGTTTTCACAGCCGCCTTTGCTCATATTTACAATGGGTGCCAATTAGTGGAGGGCATTGTATATTATGTGTTTTATTAGACAGGTGAACAACTGTTTGGATACCTCTATCGACAGAAAATTAATCATTGTTATATAGCTCAACACGATTTTGATTGTTTGAATCTCTCGTTTTCTTGATTTACCGCGAGTAACATATTTGTATCATGCCTGAGAGAAAACACTATTCTGTCAAGTGGCTAACATAGCATAATCAGAAAGAGCTAATACCAATAATACAGCATTTTCTCCACCATACAATATGTTTTAAAATTAATTGCATGCCATTTAGCAACACAAGTCATCCAACTTTTATTAATATGATATTTTAATATTGATCTAGCTTACCGTAATGTGCTACCAGTGTCTCATTCAGCCACCGAGCGAACGCACAGAGTAATATTATAACATAACTTATCATATAACTTTATAATATAACATAACTCAAATGTATTTTTGTTTTTTTGACCAAATAAAACAGCACTGCATTACTCCACAGTTTTAATTGTCAGATAAAGTGACCTGTATGAGTAGTAATTCAGCACTATTTCATTAGAATGAAATAAAATAATGTTAAATTTAAGTAACTGTCGCCCTGCTTTATACCACAGTAACGTTAATAAAACTTGAATACATCAGCACGAGTCCCATCGTATTGCTTTCCATCGGCTGTAGAGGTGAAGATGACACCTCCCATTATTCCACGCTTCAGTTTCTCTTTAGGAAAATGAGGCACGCACCCCATTTCTTTATATCACATATGTCATTTAAGTTTTAAGGTAAACCATTGGTGACAACTGAAAACTGACCAAGTTGTACACAAAAACAAAACGCTACATTGTCACAGTGCATGTCTGTAGAAATGTATGCATGTATGTGATGGTAAATACTTTCAAGATCAGATTGAATATGTTAGCTCAAGAGCATCCACACATTAATGGATCAATGCCTACTTATTCATTTCATCTTTGTCTGTCATTAGTCAAGAAGTCACCTTTATCTCTATAGCACTTAATGCAATAACGCTTTGAAATAAAGTTTCAAAGGAGCTTTACAGAGATAAACAGGACATTTTTTGAAAGTCCATTTTGAGCTGAGAAAATAGTTTTAAATGTATTAAATATTAATGTTAGCAGGTGGCATGATATGAAAAGATAGCAAATAAGCTTTGGTGGTACCGTCTCCTGACTCAGATAAACTCTGTCCATGGACACACACACCCAGTTGGGACCAAGGTAATCAGCGGGCCAAAAACTATTGGTCATTGGCCCCAGAAGTGACAGTGGAAACATGGCTATTATTGTTGGTCATATGACCAGGCGGGCCTCAAAACTTTTGGTGATACTATTTGTCTAGATTAGGTATGGCTAAGATCACAAGGCTTCATTAGGTCTATTTGAGGGTCACAGTTGGGTTACATTTTCTCACCTTTTTTCATGACTGGGTATAAGACCAATACTGGTACTGTCCACTAAATGCCTATAACACCATGTATGCCTTTGTTAAACTTGATTACTGTAGTGCAAAACAGCACATTCTCAAAGAATTCTGATGAAGAAATCTCTTGGTCTACATGAGTTTCCTACAGACGCTACAGTTTTTAAGACACTGACATTTGGGACAAACTGCCCCCTGTATAGACTGAATACAGTTTTTGAATACAAATTTAGTTCCCTCCAATACAGGATCATTCAGGACATTTGGCAACCCTAGCTAGTAGTCCAGTTCTTTGTACAAATGCACATCTTTAAACATATAGTTAGTGGTTGCATGAGGATACTTTTGTATTTCTCAGCCAAATATAACAACATGTAACTTAAGCTATTATTAACTGATGCATCACTCATCAAGAACACAAGTATGCAATAATGTATAGTCAGCTGGTCATTATCACCAAATAAACTCTGACAGAGTGATCAGGGTAATGGCTGTCTGACTCATTATGCTCATTATGTAACACCCAATATTGCACATCTGCAAATTATATATGCAATCTCATTTGCATACAATATGTAATTAGTATTATGACACTTGATCAAGCATCATTGTTATTATATTAGTGTGAGGTCACACTGGTATATCAGTAAATTGATTATGAGATCTTATTAGATTATCCTATGTTCACTGCTGCCATACTTGCCTGCTTGAAGCTTGAAGAATATTTCCTCATTAACACAAGAGCTCTGCTAGAAAAGAGAGTCTTGTGATTCAGTACTAATCCAACCAGATATGTATCCCACAATTCAGCAGAAATGGAGAAATCTATCCAGGGCTACATATGTACCACTTTAAAAGAGTCCCTTTGAATCAGATGTTCTTAATTACATAGTGGCACTTCTCATTTTGCCTCACCTGCAAGTGTGATGAGGCAAACAGACAGACCCAATAAAATCTGCATGCTGACGTCCAGAGAGAGCACCCGGGCTTCAACACCAGTGGACGGACAGTGACCGGTGGGCTGGCAGGCACACACCCTGATGGTGAGCGTGGTGGTGCTGGACAGAACCGGGGAACCGCTGTCTCTAATCACCACCGGAAGATGATAGTGTGTGCGATCATGACGGGTGAAGGTGCTCCGCCGTGCCAGAATGCTAGCTGTGTTATCTGCAATGGTTTCAGATTATGATACAATTATATACACACAGTGCATTATACAAATTCATTTAATTATTCCTCACTATTTTATAATACTTTATTTTATATTTATTTTTTAAAGCAACCAATACAATTCTAAATGATCAATTTAATGAATGTTGTATTCATTAAAATTAAATATCTCATTAAGTTAGTATTTTTAAGCATTTGTACATATAATAATAATAATAAAAAAACATTTTATTTATATATTCATGTATATTGTAACTATGTGTAACTGATGCTGTTCTTAGAAAACTTATTCTCAAATCTGCTGTCATCAGTGCTCGGTAAACACACGGTCACAGACTCGGAGATGTAAGTTTAATTTCACCAACCTGATTGCTCACTAAAAACCCTGCAGTGTGTAAGTGACGCTGACAGTGTTTATGCTGCGTAACAGAACTGCAACTACACACACATAACGGCCGTTTCACACTGCAAGAGTGAGCAGCGCAAACTCCACCCACAGCCGATTCTAAAGATTTCATTGGTCATGTCAATCACAGTGCTGATTTCCTACAATGCTATGCTACAACAAATTCTAACCCCTAAACCTACCCTACATCCCTAACCTTAACCAGTGAAATTAACTGCAAGGTGGGATTTGCACTGAATAGCGTGCTAAAGAAAATGGCAGTTCAGGAGATAAGCAGTTAATAAGATCGTGCGATATGAGATCGCTGAGCTGGGCCGTCCTTAACTTCCCAACCGGACCTCACTGGACATTGGCACATTTTTAGTTGCACCCAGCATCACTACCCCATCCTACCCTGTGAATCTCAAGCCCCGGAACGCCCCGATCACTTAGAACACAGCGATAGAGAAGAACTTCCCCGCGCGCGGCACTGGGACGGCTCGCGGGAGAGCTCGCAGGGGATCCACGCTTATATTTACGGTTTGTGCCGCAGGTGTAAGATGTGTGAAACTGGCCCTTCTAAATGTAGAAAGCTCATGTTGTGACATACCTTGGTTGTCTCTGATGGTGAAGTTGGGGTTGATGTGTTTGTCTGGGATCATGGAGAAATAGAAATGATGGCCATCTACAGGATCATCTGCATCAGTGGCGCTGATCAACTCAATTAGCTTCAAGTGAGACATACAGAGAGCATATGATCTGTACATGTACATGTACATGAATTCATCATCAATTCAAACTCTCACTATTGTGGAGGTACACATCTGGGGATTGTTGAAATGTTGCTTTTATGTAAAAATTAATCCAGTAACATACAGAATATGGACTGTGTCATAGTGTAAATATATTTTTGTATGTTTTGAATACATCAGGCCACTGTTAAATCTTTCTGTGATTTCTCCACTTCACTAAACTGGTATTGTAACTAAAAGGGGTGAGCAAATAATTATCATAAGAGAAAAAGCTCTGTAATGTCAGGACCGATTATGAAAAAGATTTAAACTTGGCATTTGTGTGTGTTACCTCTCCTGCCTGTGTGTCCTCACACACATATGGCTGATAGTCTTGTGACAGGGTGGGCACGTTGTCATTGACGTCCAGGACTGTGATGAGTAAAGACACCGAGGAGGACAGCTGGTCATCTCCTGAAAGATGCAGTAACACATACATGTTACTGTCTGTTACCCATCAATTACTCAATGTTGTTCATTTCCAAAGTGTTTAAGTAACTTTATTACACAGCTCTGTGGAATACTTGATCCTGATTGGTCAATCGCGCCATCCAGCGGTATGTTATTCCCCGATAACCACTAAAAACAGATAACACAGGCTCATCCGGGTTACTGAAGTCAGCAGCGCTATACGCTTGCTAGGAACAGTTTTTCCTCCTGAACGTTTTGCGTTTGGTGAGCTGATAAAAGATTAAAACCTCAAATCAATATTTTGTGTACAGTTATTTAATGAAGTCATCCGGTATCACAGACTCGCTCTTTCGTGTTTCATACAAACGCTGCTGCCATTTTGCAACGGTTGTTTTGTACATTGTAATGGATATGAGATAACAAACAGGTACGATTTTAAAAGAGTTTCATCTCAGATCAATATCTCTTATCCCATAATTGTTTATGTGGAGAAATACTGTGTAATAAGTGGTACGACTGTACCGTATCCCATAAATGTCCGTCTAGTTTGAACTTGCCGCTTGCTAGAAACTGCACTTTCCTTGGAAGCTTTGCGTTTAAAACAGCACGATAAATAATTCCATTTGAAATATTTTAATTATAGTGTATATATGAAAAGAGAAGTAACTTCTATAACATTGACAATTTTTAGCTGTGTATCACGAGAGCGGTAATGGACAGCAGCATTAAAAAAAAGACAAAGCACCAGGGAGAAGAAAAAAATGTATGCGTTTGTTAGGACCATGAGAGATTTTGTGTTTATATCAACTGTCCTTGTGTGTATGCTATCTCTATCTCTGTGTGTAGACATGTTTGTGTTCCAGATGGGTGTTTCCTCTTAATCTGTTGACGACTGTGATTGGTCTTGCCAAGCACCTGACCCTGATATAAGGACCGCCCCAAACACTCATCCTCTGCCCTTGTGCCTTGTTGACTTTGTGCTTCATTTTCATATTGATTGATTGATTGGCCTGTGTTTGTGTCGTCATCGTTTGACTGAGTAAGAGTGTCGTGCCAGAGAGATTGTTTGTGTGTAGTGAAACTGTGACTGTGCTTGTTTATTTGTGTTCCTACTTTTGATACTTTTTTTCTGATTATTGCCTGTTTGACTACGCCTTGGATGCCGAATCTGATTTGTTTGCCACAAGACTTTGTAAATACATTTGTAAATATTTTTGTAAATACATTTTGTCTAATTAAGGGATGTAGGGGGTTTGACACCAATTTATTTGTATCTCTTTTTCACTTTATGGTTAAGGGAGTTAGGGAAGTTAAACTTAATTTTTGTTTTCTATATTTTTCGTTTTGTTTGTTATTTTGGCCTTGTCTGCCCCAGACACCAAACTCTTATTGTAAATAAAACACTTGTTATTCGACATCTCTCTGGTAGTGAGACTTTTCCTTTTTCCTGTTCTGGCTAACCCCTAGCGGTCGTAACAGCGCTAAAAAGAAAACAAGGATTTATTTGGACAGTTATCTCAATTTGGTTTTACTGAAGCAATGGACAAGGTGAGAATTGAGTGTCATCTGTGGTGAGAGACTAGCAAATGAAAGCATGAAGCGCTGCAATCTGAGGAGACACAGGTGGCTTCCAAACTTAAAACTGCACCACTGTCCAATAATACAGTAAAAGACAGAATGGCAAGTGATGTTAAGAACAGTTATAGATGCACCCATTTTCTATCCAACTTAATGAAACTTCCACTGTGGACATTCTTTTGTCTACTAAGTTGTCAACAACAACATGTGAAGAAGATATTTTCACACAATTTACAACTACTTTACCAAGCAAAACATTCCCTACAGTATAGGGTGACCAGATTTCTCATGGTGGGATACGGGACATTCCACCTGATCATTCAGACGCAAAGAGAACTGAATTTGCATTCCCGCACTGTCTTCTGATGTGTGTCATTCAGCGCGATATCACACTGAGTTCTTTTTCACAACATACTGAGAATAATAACTCTTTTTGAAGATCCTTGTTAAATGTACACATGCGTTTCTTTGACATCTTCGCGCCTGACTTGATCTCCGTGCTCTCTAATATCCTACCTACACGAACTGCAAGTTAATCGATAAATTGTGATTGGATGGTAATTTTGTTGCACAATGAGCTTGGCTACTTTTGATTAGGCTATTCTCGCATGACAGAAGACTACTACTCGCTTTATGATCACCCAGCCATGAAAAATAAAAATAAAAAATAGTACAGATGAAATACAGAACAAAACATGATTTTTTTCATAATAAGTCGGGACACTAAAAATAGAGCTGAAATACGGGACTGTCCCGGGAAAAACTGCAGTAATTAAGTCGCACTCTGCACAGACGGAGCTGCTTCAATGATGAGGGCTTCAGTGCATGTCTGAAGGAAAAGGCTCTTGGTTCCAACTGGACCGCGGGACATATTTTGCACCATTTTACCGGTTCTACAGTTTAAAGTGAGCAGTGCATCAAAAAACGGATTGGTTTACACCACAAGCGCTCAGGGTCATTTATGGTAATGATCTTTCAGTGCTACATCCTCTAATATTTTTATCTAAAGCCTAACGCACTTCATTCAAGCCATTTCCGCTCCGTGCGTGTTGCTTCTCTCTCCCCGCTAAAGGCGTAAAGCGCCACATTATGGGCTGCAGATGACGCGGTTATTTTAACAAAAGTAGCAGAAACATGATAAGCAGCAAATTAGACACTTTTGCTAAAACTCTGCAGAAAATGAGAATGCAACAAATACAATTATTTTTATCTGTCACACAGATGACACCGACTGTTTAAAGGTGCAGTGTGTAAGAATGACAGCTAGTGGTTGTAATGGGTACTGCAGTCCAAATTAAAAGAATAGTTTGCCCCGCCCCCTCCTCCTCAGACTCGATGCTCACGTGTGTTGCCAGCTTGAGGACACAACAGGAACGAACGCAATTGACAATGGAAGGCGAGGAGATTTACACACTGTAAGTTGAGTTGATTTATCCGCGTTTTAATGTGTTCTCGTTCATAGAGATTTTAGATGGATGCCGAGGCTTTTTAGGTGAGGTAGAATCTGCGATCTCTGACCCAGTTTGTTTGCTGCCTTCCATGGCAGAAATACGCTGTGTTTTCCACCAACTGGCAACCTGTGCTGTCGAAATACTATTGGGTAAATTGGCAATGTGCGTTATTGCACAGACCAAAACAACAACAGACATTCCGACATGGAACGCACATTTCAGAGTAGAATAACTGGCTGTAGCATTGCTTTTCAGAGAAACAAGTATGTGAACGCAGCATGTTTCCTAAATATCTGCAAACATATGATGGTATTTTTATGCTTTAGTACAGTCAAAAGCTTACATACAGCACCTTTAACTAAACCAGGTTTGTGACAAGTTAACGTGTGGTGCTTTTAGACGTTTCGTTTTTTCCATTTTATAATAAACAATGTTATAATTTGGAAAATTTTGAACTTACTAGTTAACTTTGTTTTGTGCTCATGATGAGAGTTTTGATTATTACATTATAGGGCTGTGAATCTTTGGGTAGGCAGCGAATCGATTCGATTCACGATTCAATGGTTTTCGTTTCGTTTCGATTCAAAAACGATTTTAACAAATTCAGAACGATTCGATTAGAGGCAATTCACATTAAAATAGTTTTTTTTTAAGGAATTGACCCACATGCAAGTGTGGTTCATGAAGGGTTCATGAAGCTAGAATAAAACAAGTTTTTTCTTTTTTAAAGCAGACGCTCTGTTCTTTCTTTTGATATATTGCATGTTCAGATATTCCAACTAAATATTCTGGGGGGCATGAAATTTTGAAAATGATAAATTATTTTAAAAATGCTGACGCTGGCTGGCAACTTACAATAGAAACAATTTTTCACAAAATTACTATTTTACTGTATATTTGATCAAATAAATGAGCAGAATAGATTTCTTTCAAAAACATTTTTAAAAATGTACCTGTCCACAAACTTTTGAACTGTAGTGTATTTATTTGTTAAATGCAAAAATTAGAAGCATTTTTACTAGTGGTCTCAGATGTTTTGTGTTAGTGGTGGATGTATGTTGACGTATGCTCACTGATCTCTCTGGCGATGACAGTCAAGTTGTACCAGGCTGCTGTTTCTCGATCCAAACGGGTGCCCACATACACTGTCCCATTACTAGGATCAATTCTGAACATCTGTCGTGTGTCACTGCTCTTTGAAATGCTGTATCTATTCAAGGAAAACAATTGTTATTTGGGGCAATTTTTCTCATATACTTCTATTGTTTGTTACCACATGCAGATTTCAACCATTCACAAACAGCATATAAATCAAACAATCATGAACTGTCTGGACAAGCATGTAGACTATATGGCAAACGTAATGTATTCTGTTCTGTAGATTCAGAATCTTTCAGTCTGTTTCTCCAGATTGTTCCAAATTTACTGGGGGTTCTCCTCTGGTCTAACAGTATTAAACACAGTGTAAGGTACATAAGTCAATGTTTTGTCAAAATTTATGGTATTGGAATTTAAAGCAGCTAACTCTCCTAACCCTAACCCCATGGATTGCGATGGACCTAGATAAGATCATTGATAAGTTCATAAGATCACCTCTGTTCCTCCACTGGGTGTAAGGCCAATATGGACAAAGACCGAATGCCTGCAAAACACTATCTATGCCTGCCTCAATTGGACTTGACTGCAGCGTGAAACAGCATATTCTCAATAAAGAATCCTGCTGAAGAGATATTCAAGTCTCCTGGGGTCCGTTCTTCATACGTCGCTAACTCAGTTAGCTGGATTTGATTGTTGACGATTTGGCATGATCTTGGATTGTTTGGTTCTTCGACGCTCATCCTGGTCCATAAACTTAAACCTGCTCGGGAGCAGGCTTATTTCATGTAAACAGGATTAGATTGCATCTTTTTAAGTGGAGGTGATACTTAAAATTTGTCCCAGCCACTGCTACTTTATTACAAGAGTTCCTTACTGAACCAGGGGCAATAATAATTTTAAATAATAATAATAATAATAATAATATAAAAATGTATTTGAATATTATAATGTTGTGTATAATACTAGACACAGCCACTTGATTGAGAGATTTATTTTTGATAGAATAATTACTTTATAATTTTATTGCAGTCTTACACACATGCTGTAACGTTAACCTGAGCCGTGCATTAATTTGTGCGATGACGGATATTATGGGATGGCTTGATGCAGCACAGGAGATGCAGAACACTTGATCTTCACCCTTTAATGTTGGCACGTAAAAAATCTGCTTCAAATTGAATTAAATTAAATGAATTGCTAATTACAATATTGAAATACAAATGTAAAGGGTGTACAAATACTATAAAATCGTGAATATAAATAATTGGGAATCATGTTTAAAAAAAAAAAAAAAAAAAGTGCACATTTCATTTATCTATTATAACTTTTATGTTGTTTTGGTCGCTTGGCTGTTTCCTTATAGAGGTCCAGAAATTTGTGTTTTTTTATTATTATTAATTTGTCAAGTTTTTTTGCCAGGTGGCTTTTTTAATTATATGATGTCATTACGTTGCTGTCTTGCCGCCAGCCAATCGCTGCATTACTGATCGTGGTTTCGAGTATCGATGCATCTGCCCTCTTCAGGGAACACAGGAATGCGCAGTAATCTCAGATAACTTAATCCAGATATTTTAATCCAATCCGCAAATTCGTTTGAAGAACCAAATTAGCCAGAGATCAGTTATCACGATTAGAAGATCGGGGATCTGTCAAATCATCTCAGATGTATTAAGTGAGGCACGAAGAACGGACCCCTGGTCTTCGCTTCTGAGTTTCCTACTCTAACGCTTAGGTTCGATGACGCAACGTTTACTAGAACAATCCAAATCAACAGGCAACATGCGAAACAGCGTGCAGATATGAACAATACCAGACACTGAACTGAAAATAAGCAGGAATTTAAATACACAGATGATTAACTAAAACGATGAACAGCTGTGATGAATGTAGTTAGTGTCCATGGTGACAGATTGTGGTGGGAAAATTGAACAAAGGAAAACATGTGACTGATGAAAACAAACTGAATGTCCATGAAAATTAAAACAAACTGAACATAACTGACATATACAATAGCCCTGAATCTCTAGCCTGACAGTAGAAAAGCTGCTACTGTGTCACGTCGCTAGGTGGGCTTTGAGGGGTTGAGGGTTTTGTGGCGTTTGTGTCCATGGTTTTTTGATTCGGCCCTTGCAGTTCTGCCCCGAATGTATTCTATCGATTGAGTTAGAAGTTGGCAAACTAAGTTATGTTTTGAAAGTACCATAGAGTTACAGTGTTAACCCTCAAGGCATAAAAACTAAAAGATGTAATGTCATTCTCACCTAACATTTAGGAATTAGTATGGGTCCAAAGGGGAAAGGAGAAAAATAAAAATGAAAATTACCTTATGGGGTTGTTGGTGGTGTCTGTGTCTCTTGCATAGACTGCACCAACTTGAGTGCCAATTTGGGCGCTTTCTAGAACTTTCCAGCTATAAGGTGTTTCAGAAAAGATGGGTGGTTCATCCACATTTGTCACAGTGATTTTGAGTGTTGTCCTGTCATGAAACTCATATGCACTCAAAAAACGTGTGTCTATGTTTTCATTGATGGCCTCTACAGCAATGATGAACCGCCTCTTGCTCTCATAATCCAGTGGCTACAGAGATGAGAGAACACTTATAAAAGACAGAAAACTCATAAAAGATCTTCCATGGGGGTTGTAAGGCTTTTTGCATATCTAAAAGTACTGCCTCAATATGACTGGATGTTTCTAAATACAAATAAATACACTCACCTAAAGGATTATTAGGAACACCTGTTCAATTTCTCATTAATGCAATTATCTAATCAACCAATCACATGGCAGTTGCTTCAATGCATTTAGGGGTGTGGTCCTGGTCAAGACAATCTCCTGAACTCCAAACTGAATGTCAGAATGGGAAAGAAAGGTGATTTAAGCAATTTTGAGCGTGGCATGGTTGTTGGTGCCAGACGGGCCGGTCTGAGTATTTCACAATCTGCTCAGTTACTGGGATTTTCACACACAACCATTTCTAGAGTTTACAAAGAATGGTGTGAAAAGGGAAAAACATTCAGTATGCGGCAGTCCTGTGGGCGAAAATGCCTTGTTGATGCTAGAGGTCAGAGGAGAATGGGCCGACTGATTCAAGCTGATAGAAGAGCAACTTTGACTGAAATAACCACTCGTTACAACCGAGGTATGCAGCAAAGCATTTGTGAAGCCACAACACGCACAACCTTGAGGCGGATGGGCTACAACAGCAGAAGACCCCACCGGGTACCACTCATCTCCACTACAAATAGGAAAAAGAGGCTACAATTTGCACGAGCTCACCAAAATTGGACAGTTGAAGACTGGAAAAATGTTGCCTGGTCTGATGAGTCTCGATTTCTGTTGAGACATTCAGATGGTAGAGTCAGAATTTGGCGTTAACAGAATGAGAACATGGACCCATCATGCCTTGTTACCACTGTGCAGGCTGGTGGTGGTGGTGTAATGGTGTGGGGGATGTTTTCTTGGCACACTTTAGGCCCCTTAGTGCCAATTGGGCATCGTTTAAATGCCACGGCCTACCTGAGCATTGTTTCTGACCATGTCCATCCCTTTATGACCACCATGTACCCATCCTCTGATGGCTACTTCCAGCAGGATAATGCACCATGTCACAAAGCTCGAATCATTTCAAATTGGTTTCTTGAACATGACAATGAGTTCACTGTACTAAAATGGCCCCCACAGTCACCAGATCTCAACCCAATAGAGCATCTTTGGGATGTGGTGGAACGGGAGCTTCGTGCCCTGGATGTGCATCCCACAAATCTCCATCAACTGCAAGATGCTATCCTATCAATATGGGCCAACATTTCTAAAGAATGCTTTCAGCACCTTGTTGAATCAATGCCACGTAGAATTAAGGCAGTTCTGAAGGCGAAAGGGGGTCAAACACAGTATTAGTATGGTGTTCCTAATAATCCTTTAGGTGAGTGTATATGGATATAATATAATACAATTATAAAGTTAATAATTAATAATTGATAATAATATCAAAACATTTTTAAATCATAAATGAAAATATTATTCAATAAAATGTTATATAATTATAAATGAATGATAAATGCTTCAATATGAGAACATCATGTCCAACATTTGTAAACAACGGTCATGGAAATTCAGAAAAAAATGGAAAGATGATGATCACATATACATATAACTGTATTGTACTATAAGACCTGAGCCAGTATGACAATCCCCTCTTGAGTGTCAGGGTCCGTCTGAATTGTGAAGGTGCTGCTCTCCTCGAGATCCTCTAAGCTGTAGTTCATTTTAGCATTCAGACCAACATCACTGTCATCTGCCATTATCCTTCCCACTGTGGTGCCCACTGGGGCTGACTCTGATATAGCAAATGTGTACAAATCTGGACATAAAGAGGAAAACACTTTCAATGTTCATGTGCTTTGACAAAGGAAACACAAAAACTACATACTGTAATAAATAACTGAATAATGATAATGATGTAAATTGTCACCACTCATACACCCATGTGTTTTTTCTGCCATTTTTTTCATTGACTTCTATTATTTTTTATTCTGTGCTATGATATTTTCTGTCCTTTAACCCTTCCCACAACCTAACCCAACATTTCCCATCACCACATTATAAGATGCTATTTCATGTTATGCATTAAGCTGTTTTCTATGTGAGCAACATTGGCTGCTCTACAAAGAAAGCACAAGTTGAGTCTCTTTAGTGCTTTTTACTGTGCAACAAATCAGATATCTGATCCAAAAACTTGGCAAAGATGTTGAACCACAATCCAGAAAAAAGATGCTGTCTTTCCCATAAGTGTAATGTAATATATTTCATCTGTTTGTTTGACTGACTGACGTGTCATGGTCATGATTTGGATTCTCACTGTGCTGGAAAATGGGTCCGTTGTCATTGACATCCATTAGGCTGATGGTCACGGTGGTTGTGGCGCTGTAGCCTCCGTTGAGTCCCAGCATATCTTTCACCTGAACCACAACCAGATATATCTCCCTGGCTTCTCTGTCCATATCAGGCCATGACGTCACAATTATACCTGTGTTGGAGTGAAAGAGAAATAAACATTGAACACTTGATGGCTGCTCTGTCAAGTCTTCGTTGTTAGTTAGGAACCTGTGTGTGCTCTTTGATACCAATCTTTTTTTGAAAGCCACGTTTCTAGCATCTGTAAAACCGCATTCTTCCATCTTAAAAATATATCTAAATTACGACAAATGCTCTCAATGCAAAATGCTGAACAGTTAGTTCATGCGTTCATGACCTCAAGGCTAGATTATTGTAATGCTCTACTGGGTGGTTGCCCTGCATGCTTAATAAACAAACTCCAGCTGGTCCAAAACGCAGCAGCTAGAGTTCTTACTAGAAACAGGAAGTATGACCATATTAGCCCGGTTCTGTCAACACTGCACTGGCTCCCTATTAAACATTGTATACATTTAAAAATCTTGCTGATTACTTACAAAGCACTAAATGGCTTAGCTCCCCAGTACTTGAGCGAGCTCTTAACACATTATACTCCATCACGTCTATTGCAATCTCAAAACTCTGGCCAGTTGATAATACCTAGAATATCAAAATCAACTGCAGGCGGTCGATCCTTTTCCTATTTAGCTCCTAAACTCTGGAACAGTCTTCCTAGCATTGTTCGGGAAGCAGACACACTCTGTCAGTTTAAATCTAGACTAAAAACACATCTCTTTACTATGGCATACACATAGAACATTATCAATTTATATTATTCAAATCAGTTAAATGATTGTTTTAGGCTGCATTAACTAGGTCAGCCGGAACCAGGAACACTTCCAATAACACCTGATGTACTCGTTACATCATAAGAAGAATGGCATCTACGCTAATTTTAGTCTCTCTGTTTATCCTGAGGTTTACAGATCCAGGCTGTATCCAGATCAGATGGAGGACCTGCGCCTAGACACGACCAACGCATCCCTGAAGTGTCTGCAGAGACCGTGTCAACTAGACTCTCCCCTGTGACGGCCTCATCGACACGACATCCAGTGGCACTGATCCTCAACAAACCCGTCTCCGGCGTGATGACTCTGATCTTCAACCAAATGGAACTGGACAAATATTCTGAATATTCCGATCCAATCTGACTTCTGACCTGTAATGCTGCCTGAATCATAATCATACACTGTTTGTTCGTTGGCCAGAGGAGAACTAAACGACTGAGCCTGGTTTCTCCCAAGGTTTTTTTCTCCATTATGTCACCTAATGGAGTTTTGGTTCCTTGCCACCATCGCCTCTGTCGCCTTTGGCTTTTGGCTTGCTCAGTTGGGGACACTAAATATTCAACTATATTACTGATCCACCCGCATTGACACTATATGATAATTGAACTGAGCTGATGACATCACCGTTTTCTCCAGAGCGGCTGTACAGCCGAAACAAATTCTGTTGCATTATTTTCCTGTTACCACTGTGAAGCTGCTTTGAAACAATCTGCATTGTAAAAAGTGCTATATAAATAAAGGTGACTTGACTTCCCTTACAAAAAAGAAGTTTATTCAAGTGTTCTATTAGTATACTTCTTTTAAACTAAAAATAAGAACGTATACTTTGTCTATTTTTTATATACTTCTCAGAAATATACTTTATGTACTTCTCAGAAATATACTTAAAATTGCACTTAAGTATACCTGACTTATACTGACAGAAAAGTCTAAGTATATTTGGCCTATACTTGTACTCAATCTTTTGATCGAGATATACTTAAAAGTACAGTTAAGTATTCAGAGTATACTTGGCTTGTAGTTGTATTTAATCTTTTGATTTAGTAGCCTATTAAATATACTTTTTTTTACATAGTTGTACATACAGTATTATTAAACTTACATTGTTTGAAAATATTGATTTATAATGAAAACAGATATATTCCTAATTCTGCGTATCTGAATGTTTGTGTAGGCTAGTCCACTGGTAGTGTACATAGCAATTTACTCCAAATCTACTTTACTCTTTCCCCACTATTGACTGAATTTTCTGGCTATCCATGTTTTCACTGTTATACGGTAGGGGGCGCTATGACACATCTTCTAGTACAGAACCTCCTGATCAAAACACAGGTAAAGAAGAAGCAGAAAGTGATAGAAGCATTGCTCACGCAAATGTAAAATAACCGAAAATAACCGAAAGTTGAGGTTATCCACTTACTTACCCATAAACATACCCGGGTATGTCACATAACCTGCTTTTGTCACAATACCGCCCAGTTGCTTGTCAGTTCTCGTGTTTATTTATGTGTGTTGTTCTCCTATTTATGTTAAGTGTTCTCCTGTGTTATTCTCCGTGTTCATTAAAGACTTTGTTATTTCTGTATCACATGTTTTGGAATTACACCTACATACTGTTACAATTTAATCATTGTTCCTGGTCTAGTAAATAAGACACTGCATCAGCACAATATTAAATTAATATTATAACATATTTAGTGTACAAGACAGATCAGAAACATAGTTATTTGTTATATTTCATAAACAATCCACAACCCACCCGCCGCTCCTTTTAGCAAGCAAACTAGGCCCCTAAGTCTCCAGTGTATTCTTGCACCAGGCTCCAGTGTATTCTTGCACCAGGCTCCAGTGTATTCTTTTTATTCATCAGAGACCTCTCTTTTTCATAAATACAACTTCCAGCAAGGACTAACTGGAGCCTCGACAAACTGAATCAGGACACTCTTTCAAATAGGTGAGCCATGCAAGTATCTTATAATTATCACCTGCCACTACACCGACCTCCTTTAAAGAAACCCGAACAGCTGAGACAAAAAAATACATTTTTGTCAAAAATGCACAATGCTTTTTTGAGAAAAAGGGGCATTGCACACCAACACCAAAACCTCTTCCCAACTGTGAAGCATTGTGGAAGCTTCAGGGCCTGGACATTTTGCATTGAATTTCATTCAAGGAACAATGAGGAAAATGACTTTAAGATAATGACCCAAAGCACACAAGTAAAGAACACAAGTAAATCTGCGTTAGACAACTATTCATAAACAAATATTCATAAACTGAAACAGATTTGTGGAGAGGGATGGTACATAATTGGTCAGAAGTCTTATAGGCAGCCAGAAGAAAGAGGAAGGAGTCTCTGTTCTTAAAGGAGGATCTACATGTTACTAAATTAGAGGGTTCACTTACTTTCTCCACCCTGCACTCTGAATGATTGCTCAGTGTATTCAATAAAAATGTGAAAAAGTACAGTTGTTTATACCTTGATAAAAGGGAAGCAAGTGGAGGACCAGAGACACAAGAAACTGACAGAGAAGCAACAACAACATAAAGAAGTGTGGCATGACCCTGACACAAAAGATTAAAAACCAAACGACCAGCCCAAAGTGTCAGGACTTTGAAGCAGATGTCCTAGCAGAGTAAACGGGAGTAGTTTATCAGATGGACATGTTTTACAATACTTCAGTGTGACACAGTGTCTTCATTTTAATCACTATTCTGTACTTACAATTTTTTTCTTTTTTACATAAATACAATTTAACCCTAACCCTAATGAAGTGAGATTCAGATCATTTTAAATGTGACTGTTTAAAGCACAAAGGTTATTGCTGAGCAAGATCTGCACCTGTTTTGGGTTCCACTGAGAAGTAGGGCTCCCCCTGCAGGATTGAATAGATGAGTTTAGCGTTGTTCCCAAACATAGGGTCATCTGCATCTGTGGCTGTCACCTGGATAACTGTGGTCCCTGTAGAGAAGAGCAAAGGGAGAATGAGTGAATACAGTTGTTCATTCACATATTCATTGTGCTGCTCTCATTGAATCTGCCATTGCGTGTCTGTCTCTCATTTACAAAAAGTTCTTTAATGAGTCTGTTCTTTATTCATTCTATTGAGTTGAGTTGAGTTGTCTCTATATTGTAATTGTTCCTAGTTGTCTTCTGTCTCTTCTTTGCTAAATTTGTGTATTTGTTTTTACTGTCGGTAGCTAAAATATGTTGCCTACATCTGTTAGCTCATATTAAAAGCATATTTTAGCCTGAAACAGGCTAAGGGTGCCATTTGCCCCCGACGTAAACAGACTGAATAAACTGATAAAGAAAGCCAGCTCTGTTTTGGGGAATACAAAAAGATTTTTATTCAAGTGTGCTATTAGTATACTTCTTTTAAACTAAAAATAAGAAGTCTACTTTTTATGTATTTCTCAGAAATTTACTTCAAATCTATTTTACTCTTTCTCCGTTACGTTAGGGGGCGCTATTACGCTTCTTCTGAAAGAGTACAGAATCTCCTGATTAAAACACAGGTGAAGAAGAAGCAGAAACAAGTGCTAGAAAATTACTTACGCAAATGTAAAATAACGTGATCATCAAGCATATAAGTTCAAAACTGCCTAATGTTACTGAATGAAATGTCGAGCTATAGGACTGTGAAGCTTTGGGGGTGTTGATGGACTCGATCTACTCCATCTGTATTTTGATCATCGTTCTGAATCCCATCTGAATGAAGACTTTGACAAAAATGCAGATTTTTAAAAAAAATGTTCATTCAAGCACGAAAGAGAACTCAAGTTTGGCGCGCTGTCTGTGCGCACGATACTGGTGCGTGTCTTTCTGTGCATCCTTAATGTGTGTGTGTGTGTGTGTGTGTGTGTGTGTGTGTGAGACATGCATACACACACACACTGAGGATGCACAGAAAGACATTCACAGATGGCGCGTTCTCTTTTGTCTTGTCGCGCTTGAATGGTTTAAAAGCATTTGCATGAATAAGAGCGTGATCATGTAATGTATGCTAGCCAAAGGATGACAGAAAAAATGGATACTGCGTTAATTGTGTTAAATATTTTTAACACGTTAAACTGGAAAAAATTTAACACATGTGTTAACGTTGACAGCACTACTGAAAAGTTAATTTATTAATCTAGACCATGTGTAATCTTTTAAGTTTCCTTTATTTTTCATGAACATATGAAACGCAGTGGTCAACGCACCTGTGGGACACATCTCTGGGATGCTGGATACGTAAGGCTCATTGATAAATTCTGGAGCGTTGTCATTGATGTCCTGGACTTTAATGATAAACTCAGATTCAGGTTCAACAGGCTGTTTGGTTCTGCGGTTGATGGCCTGGGCTTGCAGTATGTAGAAGGGCTTCAGCTCGCGATCCAGGCGCTGTAATGAGTGAAGGTCACCTGTGTACTCATCAATGATGAAGATCTCACCAGCTCCTTCACCTGACAGAATGTACTTGATAGTAAAGTCCCCTGTGTCGGAATCTGATTTTAGCTGAAGGAAAATAAACATGATATAAAAGAAATTTTGCAAGATATATCAACTATATATCAATATATAATTATATTTCAATTATATAGCCTATCATTTCATGTCTCTCATTCATAAGAAGAAGTGACAGGACAGTCATTGGTGCCCCTTAACAAAAACACCCATGAAACTTCATATTGACTACACCTGCAGAGCTGAGCAAGTTATATATTTCTGAAATGAGCATTACTATGGTTTAATATTGGTTTGGTTTACCATTCAAAAGTACATTTAATTGGGTGTGTAAAACATTACTTACAATTTTATTGAAATAATTAAACACTTTTTCTGAACTTTTTTCTGAATTTTTTTTTCCCATTATTTTATTATTGCGAGTTAATATCGTAATGTTAGATTTTAGGGTTGGGGTTTTAGGCTTTAGGGTTATTATTATTATATTTGTTTCTAAATGAAATGGCTGTCTCTGTAAGACTGACACAGAATTTATTCATGAGCTCCCCATCCTCGTTTTTTAAGCCATGTGACCTTTTCCCACATTTCTTCAGTTCAGAGGTGTGAAAGCCCTTTGTGAATCAATGTTTCACTCCAGTTATACCTGACCAATCTTCCTTGGTGTTGGATCTTCTTCTTCAACAAATATTTGGCTCCAAATCCAGCCTCGTCTCACTCTCAGATGGGACCCACGAGAGGCTTTACTTGAACGGATCTCATGTTGTTTCCTTGAGATTATAAGGTCACCCCCAAGCCAGCCAGGCATGATGAAGATCATGAGGAGCACATGAAGAACAGAACAGTTGTCCATTGTTGAGAAGTTCTTTGAATCAGTGTTTCATTGAATGTTAGGGATGCTGGATGTCAGGGTGATGATGCCAAGGGAGGAGACGGACTCAAACAGGATATGAGGCAAAACTCCATTAGAAGGAAATGATGACTTTTCTGTTATTGAGAAACAGGAAAGAGATTATTAGAGTGATTTATAGGGTTGAGGTGAAGGTGAGGTGAAGTGTTGGAGTCTAGACGAAGCACAAATAATCCATTAGAGAGAGAATGCTAGGTAATCATCAGGCTAGGTGTAATCTGCAAGGGTTTTAAGAAAATCTCTCATATAGTTAATCATGTTTTAAATGTTTTAAAATACTCAACCAAAATGTTTAATAAACAACAATGCAAGACTCAGATTTTTTTTATTTCAGACATTTTACTGACTTAAGCTATTCTAGGTCACTAAAGTACTTGTAGATTATATTAAGAACATGGATCTGTGTCTTTCCTACCATTGTATTATATAGTTCTGTCTCATTGATTTTGTGATCTATGTATTTTTGTTATTATTTTATTAAACATTACATTGCATTTGGATCCCTGCTAGTGATGGTAGTCCGATTCATTTCAGCAAACTGGTTCTTTCGGATAGTTTGTTTAAATGAACCAGATCAAATAAATGATTCAGTGGATCTTTTAAAGGGGACCTATTATGCCCCTTTTTACAAGATGTAAAATAAGTCTCTGATGTCCCCAGAGTGTGTATTTGAGCCCATACCTGCAACAACAAAACAGGACAATCTCACGCACTGAAAATGTCAGTAGTGGTGTTCAGCCTTATATGTTCGAACCGGAGTCAGACAATGATGCCTACAGAGGTGGAATGGTACAACTCACTCAGGGCGGGGTCTATGCTAATACGGTAGAGTCCGTCAGAGGTGGTCATATTCTAAAAGCTGCTATCTACATAAAACGGATATAAATTGAAACACCTCGCTGGATGACACAGTTTCAGATGCAGACAGCCCATAATAAACTGGCTTCTTTCCAGAAATTTTTCTGAGCTGGCAGACATGCCAGAAACCTAACTAAATGCAAAAAAGCTAAAAAAAAGTGAAAATGTAATCCGATGTCCCCTTTAAGTAAACGTGTAATGACATTAGACAGATATTTCTAACATTTCAGTGTCATGGTATCACTGGTATGATGAAACATTCAAATAAATGTGTGAATGCATATTGCAGAATACTACTTTTCATTCACTTAAGTTAATGTTGTTTGTCACAGTTTCATTTTGTGATCCTACATGTCAAATAAAGTGATAGAAACTGAGTAACTTAATCTTATATAGAAGTTTCCAACATTAAAGTTTTACACCTGAAGTACCAAATGCAGGCAATGCTGCAAAAATGCAGATTGAAGAGTAAACTATAAAAAGAAAAAAATAAGCTCCATGATTTAGCTATAACTAGCCCAAACTTATATAATCTGCATGTACAATGAACTGTAGTAAAATTAATTTACATCTCTCGAAATAATTTTTTTGCATGTTTTAATAAAACGTTATTTAATAATACTATACATAATAAGTATATTTCCAGTACCTGCATTAAGCTCTCATGCACATAGTATCGGACATCATATCTTCCTATGAACCAGCTCAAAAGAACAATTAATTCAAGAATTGGACATCACTAATCCCTGCTCTCCATCATTTCTGAGTTTACCTAACTTCACAAGTTAACATGTAGAAATATGTATATTTTTGTAAGTTTGTATATATGCTTGAATGTACAAATTGGATGTACTGACAGTATCTGACAGGTAAAATATTTACCTCCACACAGCTTTTGAAACTTAATAGCCAATGAACTTTGTAACATTCACACTGTTATTGCACTAAATTGAATCAACACTGAAACAAATTGAACTGAATAATGACACTATTGATTTGTAGAGCTTCTTCACAGCTGAAATTGTATTTGTTTCATAATTGAAGAAATATGCAACATTAATACTGTTATTTTCCTGTTAATTACAGTGAAGCTGCTTTGAAACAATGTTTTGTTTAAGCACTATAAAAAATAAATGTGACTCAACCTAAAAAGGTATTTTAAAATCGGACAAAAAGACAAATGTACAAGACTGTGCCCTTAACTGCTTTAGTAACCCTAGTTCAGAAGTCCAGTATTGGAATTCTGTAAGTAGGATCAGTTAGACAAGATATAGTATATAGTGTTAGTAATAAATACACTTTGTTAGTGTGATTTTATTTTCAACCAAACCAATGCCAGTGAGATGTTATTTGTATACTGCCTTTTTATGTTTTAAATAAATTATTGTGACTGTAATATTTACCTGCCCGTTTTTTTTTTTTTTTTATTGTTAAGAAATGGTTATGTTTAGGGGTGTTGGGCTGTAAAAACTAAATACAAATTTTTAACTTAAATTTTTCCAAAATTTTAATTATTTTCGAATTCTAAAGACATTATTTCAAAAATTATTTCAGAAATCTCCTTATATAATAAATCTGGCACAGATAGAGGCAGTGTTTATCCCAGACAGTTCCAAACTGTGATGGGTCATTCATGAACAATTTATTCATTGCCCCTGTCACATAAAAAATTAAAAAAAGATTTGGGAAGATTTGGCAACTCTGTTATAATTAACAAAATGACAAATAAAAAACTGAACGGGATGCTGAACGATTGAACCGTAAAATGACCTGATGTTCCCATCACTGTTATCCAGAATTTTAGGGACAACAAATAGTTCATTGTACATGAATGAAGATGAAACTATTTTGAACACAGTTCATTCAGTATGACCCAGAGTTTTCCATCTTGTGAAAGTCAGTTTTAATTAAGTTATGATATCAGAGAGCAGGAATGCTCGTGTGTTTTGCTATTTTAAATCTCTCAATATGGTTTTTCAGTATAATTGGAAATTGGAACCTTATATTGCAAAGCCGTGAAACAATTATACCTCACTATCAACACAAATAAATAAATAATTGCCTAACCAGCCAATTATGTCTTGGGTCAAAATCCCAAGCTAGTATATTTTACTTTGACTGTATGTGTCAGAACGTGGCTGAGGAACATGGAGCTGGATCTAGGCGCAGCAGCATTTTTTAAGAGCAAAATTAAAATAACAACAATACTCAGGCTTCTCAGCAATCTTAAAAAACGCAAACAGAACAACAACAATACATTGACAATAACAGACCAAGAAGGACAGAAAATGAGAGCGATAAATACGCAGGGAAACACTAAATGAGATAATTAACAAGACACAGGTGTAACAAGACACATGAGGCCAAATCAAAGACCATGGCAACTAATGAACAGGGACAAAGGAAACATGAACTAAGGGTACGTTTACACAACAAAGATTGTACTAAAAAAGAAAATGTTTTTCCTTTGTACAGACAACAGCGTTGTCAAAATGATTCCCATTCACATGTATCCGCGAAAACGATCAAAAACGCTGTATTCTGCTGCCAGGCCAGTAGATGGCGATGTCACTGTGTAAAGAAACACTACGCACCTATAGATGTAACACATAATACTCATGC
The DNA here is from genome assembly GCA_039654105.1 of Coreius guichenoti. Taxonomy (NCBI): domain Eukaryota; kingdom Metazoa; phylum Chordata; class Actinopteri; order Cypriniformes; family Gobionidae; genus Coreius; species Coreius guichenoti. The sequence goes on along the minus strand of CM077189.1, from coordinate 48,513 downwards.
ATATGAAATCACCGTTATCTCAAATTTGCGTTTTTGTAGTTTACACAAAGACAATAACAGTATCATTTTCAAAAACTTGCACTTTAAAACCCATTTTCAAAAGTTTGCGTTTTCAGGCCCCAAAACGCTGTTGTCTTGTAAATGAACTGCTAAAACAAAAAAAAAGTTTTCATTTTTTTTGTTGAAAACAGTGTTGTGTAAATGGCCCATAACACAGAAAACTGAAAAGGAAACAATGAAAAGGAAAAGTGCAAATCAAACTCAAACCCAGATCAGACATGACACTATGGCAATGGATGTATAACTTTAAGGAATTGGGGTCCTTTTTGTTGTCTTTTGAGTGGCATCTTAGGTTGAACCTAATCATGCACTAACCAATAATGTAATAATGCAATATTTTATATATATATATATATATTTAACATGAACTAACCTTAAATGCAGCAGAGAATGACATATTTAGGGCCCTAACATACACCCGGCGCAATGCAGCGCCAGGCGCGATACAAGTGTTTTTTGCTAGTTGCTAGTTACCTGGCGCGTTATCATTTTCATGTCCTGTGCCACGTTGTTTAAATATCAAATGCACTGGCGCATCTGTTCACCCATGGGCGTCTGGTCTGAACCAGCTGTGTTCAGGAGCATTGTTGGAGTGTTGCTATTGTGAGGAACTGAAAACGACTGCACCATTGACCAACACAAACCTGCTCTAAAGTCAATAGTGCAGTATTTGTGTGTTATTTAAAGGGTGTGTTAGTAATATGAGCCTATAGGCGGTGCACTACGCACGTACACTTTGATTATTACACACACAGGGACGCGCAGCAGCACACACATTTTTAAATATGAAAAATGAAAGCATTAAAATATAAAAGATTATTATTGTGTACATAAATATAAAAATGCCTACATGTCATAATGGATAGTCTTTGCATGTATCAGAATTAGCCTACCTATTTGCAGTAATGATGAGCAAGCAGGCGTCATTGGACAAGCAGATCCGTTTCCTCGTGTATTCTGCCATGTAAATAGTGAATCCGCTCATGGTGCGAGCACAACTGGCTTTTAAAGGGAATGGGAGATGAGACTCTGATTGGTTTATTGCACGTTACGCCCAAAACACACCCATGACTCATTAAGAGACGAGGGACAACCCTTTTGGACCATGTGCCGGACGCGTCGACTGTTTTTCCCGTCGGTAAACTAGCAAAAGTGGATTCGGACACACCCTAAGAGCTCCTGCGCCGTGAGCTTCAGACCATGAGCTCAGATTGTTAAAATAGGGCCCTTGATGTTTCAAGGTATTTCTTCTCGGATCTGGTTTCATAAAATTTGTTTATGCTACATCTGCCATTTCAAGTAAATATATATATTTGTGATTAGAAAATGGTAAATAAATAAATCTGAATTAAATTAAGATTACTAATTTCATGAATCATATTAACTGTGTCTTTAAAGGTATTTCACCCTGGAGGGTTTTTTACGCCACACAACTCAAACGCATTATAGGATGTTTAACGTCTCAGAGTTAAACACATTCTGCTGCTTTTCCTGCACATCCATGCATGACAAGTGAAAATAACTAGAAATTCTTTGGTATAGAGACACCAGTGTTTGATTACTATATATATATATATATATTAACAAACACCAACTTCACATATATTTTTTGTGTTTATTATTTTAAATGTGTATTTATCACTGCACACAACTTTTTGTGGTAAAGCTTTTTTGAAAAGACTGCAAAGACACGACTGAAGGTTGTCAAACTTTGTCCCATCCTACAGTCAAATCTTTAGCACAGTTTAATTGGTCATTAGGGAAATCATGTTGTGATGTGTTGTTTACCGTCATGCATGATGGGTAATGACACGCTGGGTTCAAGTATAACTATGGAAAAAACTACACATCACATAAAAAAGACATTTTATGTGTGTGTAAACTTTTTTGTTAAAGGTAATATGAGAAAAAGTTAAAATTGTGTATATATATATATATATATATGTATATACATATACACACGCTAACTAATGAATGGAATCATTGTTTTTTAAGTTTAGACTAACTTTGTTTTAAATATTTAGAAATCACTGTCACTGACAAGCTAACAAAACATTTTTTAAAATCTGTTATTGAGGTTAGACATAAACAGTCCAGATGTTTGTCAGGATGTAATGGTGATGTTTTGGTGCCAAGTATAGACATATGCAACATAGTATTTTACGTTTTGGATACTATTTTTAAAGTCCTTGCAAATGTTCATGAAAAATCATCAGATTTAGTCAATTAAAACAGCTCACCTGTGTCTCTGAACAATATCAGCAATTCCCTGAAAATCACCATCAAGCTTTCCTCAGTAGTTTATTAACACAATTTTAATCTGTTAACTGGTCACAGACGGCAGTGCTAATGCTCACAGCTCTCAAAATGGTTCGTCCCTCCAATGACCAACTCCTATTTCTCCCCCATTTGTCTTTTTTCCTCATACATTCTGGAGGAGAGCAAACAGTGCTTGTATTGTCCGAGCACAGTGACACACACATCTTTCTTCTTCAAGCAAACAGCCTAGACCAGTGGCCACAAATCTCAAACCTCCGACTCCAACAATACAGCATTTATTAGCTTTATCTCGCTGCAGGCCTGCACTATATTCATCTGAGTGCCAACTGTTCCCTAGACTGATAGGAAGAATGTTTCTGACATTTAAAGGCCCCATGAGCCCCTTCTTCCTTATTGACACACAGGCATTATGACGCCACCTACAAAAACATGAACGGTTTGTGAAATGAAGCAGAGTGCTGGCAAACACAACAGTCCACAAAATGGGTAAAAAGTGCTTGGTAAAAAGTGATGTTTGTTCTGTTTACAATGTTTGGTAGAGATATCACCATTTGTGGGGCCCTAGGTGAGATCTTGAAAATACTTCTGTACTTTCACTTAAGTACAAATCCGTCTTTACAGCTTTCACTTGTAACAGAGTAATATTTGACCAATAGTATCTATACTTTCAAGGAATGGAGTTGTGTGCTTTTGTCCTTTGTCCACCTCTGTCTACATACACACACACACACACACACACACACACAGTTTCACCACCGAACACAAGCCCATCTCCGGCACGAGAATGAAACAGGACAACAGAGATTGGTTGATTACACTTGAATTACTTTTAAATGTGTAATTTTTACCTCTAAAATATTTGTTAAACGAGTTTAAATGTAGGAAAATAATTTTAGACAAGGTAAAAACTGTATAACATAATCTGTATTAAGAACTGTATCGAAAATAAAGGAGGTTGTCATAAACCAGTAGTTGTGTGGAGTATTTTGCACAAAATCAAAATCAAAATAAAATCAAAATAAAGGTCAGTTATTCCCAACCGGGGTTACTTCTGCTGGTTCCAGGGGGTACGCGAAAAGATTTAGATTTTGCTCGGTTTGTTCAGAATCAGGGCTGTCGCATAGGCGTAGAATAATAGGCTTGCTCGTGGCGCAGTCAGTCGCCCCAGCTTCACCCAACCTGGCACGTTAATTGTTGCAAATGTGTCTATTTACAATGTGATTTTGTAGCATTGAGTATTGTAGCCAATCACAGGAATTACTGTTGAAAATAATGGCCATTCAGAGGTGTTTAAGTTACTGGTTGATTGTGAGCAAGCCTGCCGCACGCGTCCTGATAAGTGAAGCCAAAGCGTCTCGATCGCCCCCAGGTGGCTGGTCCCAGTATAGCTCATAACCCCCGCCCCTCCATGTATTCTAATGGAACGTGAGACAAACTAAACAATCAAATTACACTTCAAATCATTTTTTGCCAAAGATGGTTTCTGTCATTTTAGGCAGTTTTTATCACGCTGATGTCATTTCAAGTGTTCGTTTTTTTAAATAAGTTTGGTTTTAGTTAGTTATTTGATGCTATAAAAATGGGGGGTGTGATGTCATGATTGACAGCTTCTATGAGCGAAGTATTCACTGAGGCACTAACTGACTTTTTTCTGGATTTTCGGGATGATATTGGAGCTTTAGCTTTAATTTATACATTTCCATAACTCTTTATTTCACAACGACATAATGAGTTGTTCTGCATCTGCGAGAGTGTGGGCAGGCCTTTGATATCGCGGCTCTACTTCCTGCTCTTTACTGCGCAGACTCCGGTTCCGCGTTTACTACTGCGCAGACTCGGGTCCCAATTCAGCACAAGATGTCAGCGCCATATTTGTACATTGGCGGCTTCACTTGTCTTCAGTGGAAGGTATTAGGGACCATTTTTTACAGTCTATGGTTATGAGACTCAGCTCAATATCCCTCAAAATGCTGAATGATTTTCTGTTCAGTGCCAGTTTAATAAGTCCTACACGCTCACAAATCCTCTCATTATAACAAACAAAGCGTAGACACATTGCAATTTAAAGATTTATTGTGCACTTTAGTCAATTCATTGATAAAAAGCGAGCGCTGGTTAATTGCTCGCTTTCTGTGTAATTCATCGTAATTTGAAGAAAAGTTATTATTTTTCACGAGACTTTGTGACTTTTCCTACTTCAGTACAAAAAGTTCTGAACCTTGACAACTGATTTTTAAACCTACTGATTTTATGTTTTATAATGTCAATTCAAAAGCAAAATGGGTTGAAGAGTGGAAATGGCTAATATGAGCCAATAAGTGCTCCTCTGCCACCATCTGCTGGTTATAGTGGTATTTTTTGTCTTTTTTATTTTTAAATAAAAGTGTTTGTTTTTCATCAAATGTTGGATTTCCTACATCTTGAAACTTTCAGTTTTACAAATGGGGACAATCTCTGAATAATGAATAAATAACGTTCTTCTAACCCTAACCCTAAGTGCTGGAATGTCTAATAACAAACACTGTTTCTTATTCAAATATTCCCATTATCTTCAAGTCTGAATTGCAATCAATAAAACCTGTTCATTTGGGAAATTAGGTAATTGTGATAACTGCATTAAAATATAAACACAGCATTTACTTTGGTTTAGTGTTGATGAAGTACTGAGGTACTTGAGCCTTATTGACAGGGTTGTGGGGATACTTGAGGCTAAAAAGGATGGGAACCACGGATTTAAATATTTTATTTGTACAGTACTAAATAAGCTATATCATTGAAAAAAATAATTATGCTGGGTTAAATAAACAACCCAATTTGCTGGGTAAAATTAGCCCAACCTGTGTTCTGTCCTATATTTACCCAGCCCTTGGGCTAAAAACAACCCAAATATTCACATACTGCATTGTATGTGAAAAGAGAATGTATGTGTGTGAGAGTAGAAATATATGTACGGGAAAGGAGAATGTATGTATGTGAGAGAGTAGAGATATATGTATATGAACGGATAATGTAAGTGTGTGAGATTGCCAGAATGAAGAATGACCTCATATATATATGAGAGAGAGAGAGAGAGAGAGAGAGAGAGAGAGAGAGAAGAGAGACGGGTGAACAAAATGTAGAATATCAACAGAAAAGATGTTTGAACATGGAAAATATACAGCAACCCCTTGTGGTCACATATGTAAATAGAGCCTAAGAATGGTTCAATACAGATTTATATTATAAATCTCAGATCCTTCATTATCATGTGCACAGAGAAACAACTGGACAATGACTCTGGTTGTTGACCACCAGAATCACCACAGGTTGTGTTTGCTCATTTACCAGAAAACGTTTAGCCTTAAATGTTTCCATTTTAAAAATTCGCAGGGGCCAGTTGCATAAACACAGCAACTGCATTAAGACTGTTTCTTAAGAACTAGTCTGACCAACTTGCAGCTAGCCAAGAGGTAATCAGTCCCACATTTTTATGCAACTGAGTTAAAATTATGACCAGTCTTATAGAAAAACTTACATGACTAACTTGTAAGACTAAACTGACCAAAGATGTTTTACGTCAATAACACCTGTTTTATTCATAATGGTGGTGATGAAAAAGTTGTATAATATGTACTAATTAGCACATATTAATGTTATTTAATACAAAAACATAAGCTCAACATATTTTAAAAGTATGAAGGATGCTCTAAACAAACTAGATGCAAACACACAGCAAAGTTGATATTGAAAATCATATCATAATAAACTTTAAATACTAAAGAGACACTTTTAAATGAATCTATCTTGATAATCTCTCTGTCCCGTCCATTCTGCAAACACTGAACATATTTTTTTGCTGCTCTCACTGTAATTGTTGAGCATAAGCACGTCCCTAGAATGCCTATAAATCCGGCCCTGGCTATTGCCATTCAGTGATTTATGAGCCTGCCATATAATTAGGTAACATGTAATCATCTCTATGGCTGTGTTCGAAATGACATACTATCATACTACTCTTACTGTTTCAGTATTCAGTATGTATACTGTGCGTAGTACACAAATTTGCCAGCATCTGCTAAATACAATTCAAAAACACTGAAATCGGTATAGAAGTTGTTTTCTGAATGGCATACTACCATACATCTCCTACTATATTGCAGTATGCAATGTGTATACTGTGAATGGTACGTGAATTTGCTGTATACATGGAATTCCCTATATTCCTAATACATTTGCTGAAATCTGATTTATGCATCTGAGGTCACTGCATGGGATAATGTTTCAATGCAACGTGCTCTACATGACGATTCATCCTGAAGAGTGCGGCGTGAGTGAACTGGAGGTCGGGAATTTATAAATCGAACAGTTTTATAAGTACACATATACATGTTACTGTAAAATACAAATTAGCTGTGTTTCTGAAAACACTATCGCTGGTAGCACATAAATTGTACTTTAATCTCTACGGCAGGTTTCCGATCAAGTCAAATCAAGTCACCTTTATTTATATAGCACTTATATTATATAGCACCCTTACCCTAACAATCAATTGAACCATTTGTAAATTAATGAGAGTCACTTAGGTCAGTTTCACAGACAGGGCTTAGATTAAGCCAGGATAAGGCCTTAGTTCAATTAGGATATTTAAGTATCTTTTATAACAAGACTTAGAAAAAAAACTTACTGGTGTGCATCTTGAGACGAAACATTGGCACTGACATACTTTAAGATATTCTTTCAGCTAAAACAACTCAAACATGCATTTTAGTCTGAGACTAATTTAATCCTTGTCTGTGAAACCGGGGATTAGTCTATTTAGACCACTACATTCAATATAAACAAATCTTTCTCATTTTTATGTTCTCATCTCAAGTTAACCAGAGAAAAAAGTGCCCCAAAATAAACAATAGTAATGGTTTATTCAAGTGTATCTGTATTAGACACACTTGGAACTACACGGCAGGATCTGGTCAATGACCTGAAGAGAGCTGGGACCACAGTCTCAAAGAAAACCATTAGTGACCAGAAGTGAGGATCCAAATGCAGTTTATTTACAAGTATAATCCAAAATTCATAGTCCATGCCAGGCAGAGGGTCAAGCACATATAATCAGTCCAAATACACATATGCTCCACAAAGGGCAGACAGGAACAAGGAATCCAAGACTCAGGAAGAAGTAATTACCAGACAACGAGACTGCTAAGGAATGCTAAACATAACATCCAAACCAATACAAACAAACAAGACTTCACAATGAGTGTAGGGCAAATAGCATTTAAATAGACAGGGTAAATGATATGATAAACAAGACACAGCTGAAACCAGTAAACCAATAATGAGCAGTGGGTTCTGGGAAGTGGAGTCCGGGAGTAACAGTCTATGGAAATGAGGCTGCCAAATGCAGCCTCATGGCAGCCTCATGGAAATGAGGCTGCCATCTGCTGGTACATAAGCGTACCGCAGCTGACAGATGTTACAGTAACACACTACGCCGTCATGGATTAAAACAGCACACGCAAGGTCCCCCTGCTCAAGCCAGCGCATGTCCAGGCCTGTCTGAAGTTTTCCAATGACCATCTGGATGATCCAGAGGAGGAATGGGAGAAGGTCATGTGGTCTGATGAGACAAAAATAGAGCTTTTTGCTCTAAACTCCACTCGCCGTGTTTGGAGGAAGAACAAGGATGAGTACAACCCCAAGAACACCATCCCAACCGTGAAGCATGGAGGTGGAAACATCATTCTTTGGGGATGCTTTTCTGCAAAGGGGACAGGACGACTGCACCGTATTGAGGGGAGGATGGATGGGGCCATGTATCGCGAGATCTTGGCCAACAACCTCCTTCCCTCAGTAAGAGCATTGAAGATGGGTCTTCCAGCATGACAACGACCCGAAACACACAGCCAGGGCAACTAAGGAGTGGCTCCGTAAGAAGCATCTCAAGGTCCTGGAGTGGCCTAGCCAGTCTCCAGACCTGAACCCAATAGAAAATCTTTGGAGGGAGCTGAAAGTCCGTATTGTCCAGTGACAGCCCCGAAACCTGAAGGATCTGGAGAAGGTCTGTATGGAGGAGTGGGCCAAAATCCCTGCTGCAGTGTGTGCAAACCTGGTCAAGAACTACAGGAAACATATGATCTCTGTAATTGCAAACAAAGCTTTCTGTACCAAATATTAAGTTCTGCTTTTCTGATGTATCAAATACTTATGTTGATCCTGATCGATTGCTCCTGTCTGCCTCCTGTTTGTCCTGCTGACTGCTGTGCTCGCGTGTGCTTTGCTTGCTTTTGAATCTTTATTTGATATCATTCCCTGTTGTTTAAACTGCTAAATATAATTTACCCATCACCATATATTGTCTAATATTGCCTACCACATTAAATCTGACACCGAAGGCTTTTAATCTAAATCACTATCACGCGTTAGCATTTCGCTAGCCTGTTAGCTTGCCATCTCTGCACTCGGGACTCTTGTTTTCTGAGTTCATTAAACAACTGTGGTAAATTGGATTAATCAACAAATACGGTAAGCCATGTCTTCTCCTGTCATTGTCACTTGCACTGCATGTTTCATGTTTAGTATATCTTTCTCCGTTGGCGAACAGGGCTTCACATGTGATAAATGTAAGGAGATAGTCAGGCTGACGGAAAAGATTTCAGAATTAGAGACACGCATCCAGAATTTATTTGAGAGTAGTGAGAATGTAACAGCTTTAGACACTGCTTTGGATGCGAATAGCTTAGTGAACTCTGTACATTGTTCGGTTCTGGCTGCAGCAGGGCAACTGGGTGACGGTGAGACGACATAGTCATGGATCAAAAAACCACTCTTCCGTTCCGATTAGAACATCAAACAGGTTCTCCCCACTCAGTGATGCACCCACTGAGAATCCTGTTGAAAGTGCCCTAGTTATTGCCGATTCTATTACACGGAACGTGAAAATAGAGACACCAGCCACAATAGTCACATGTTTACCGGGAGTCAGAGCGCCTGACATCGAAGCAAATTTAAAAGTGCTGGCTAATGCTAATCGTAAATTCTCTAAGATTATTATTCACGTCGGCACAAATGATGTTCGACTTCGCCAGTCGGAGATCACAAAAATTAACATTAAAGAGGTGTGTGAAATCGCAAGTATGATAGCAGATGACGTTTTTTGCTCTGGTCCCCTCCCCGTTAAAAGGAGTGATGAGATACTTAGCAGACTATCATCACTCAATGGCTGGTTGTCTAAGTGGTGTCCGCATAATAACATAGGGTTCATAGACAATTGGAAAAGCTTTTGGGGCAGACCTGACCTGTTGAAAAAAGATTCATCCTTCCTGGGATGGTGCCGCTCTTCCCTCTAGTAATTTGGCACATAGTCTTAGAGATAAACCTTGACTAACTGGGGCCCAGGTCAGGAAGCAGACGGACTGGCTTACCCGACCGCCTGCTAGCTGTCTCACGTCACAGAAGTCAAATAAATCCCAGCACATAGAGACTCTTTCACCTAGATATTATCACATAGAGACTGTGTCTGTTCCACGAATTAGTAAATACAAAAAAAAAATCAAAACCATTCAACGGTAAAAATTTAATTGATGTCCAACAAATAAACAACAGATATAATACAGATGATCAAATGATAAAGCTCGGGCTGCTGAATATTCGATCCCTTTCCTCAAAAGCGCTTATTGTTAATGATATGATTACAGATCATAACCTAGATGTGCTGTGTTTGACAGAAACCTGGCTAAAACCTGACGATTACATTACTTTAAATGAGTCCACCCCCCAAGATTATTGTTATAAACACGAGCCGCGTCTGAAAGGTAAAGGGGGAGGTGTTGCTGTAATTTATAATAATATCTTCGGTATTACTCAGAAGTCTAGTTTCAAATATAATTCCTTTGAAGTTTTGGTGTATGTAACTTTATGTAATGTTATGTAGTGAAATTGATAAATCCCGTTTGACATTTGTGCTGGCTACTGTATACAGGCCACGAGGGCACCATACAGACTTTACCAGAGAATTTGCTGATTTTCTATCAGACTTAGTACTGGCTGCAGATAAAGTCCTAATTGTTGGTGATTTTAATATCCATGTAGACAATGAAAAAGACGCATTGGGATTGGCATTTAGAGACATTCTAAACTCTATTGGAGTAAGGCAACACGTGTCAGGACCCACTCGTCGCCGTAATCATACGTTAGACCTAATACTGTCACATGGAATAAATATTGATACCATTGAAATTATAGTATCATGAAACCTAGTATCATGTACACTTAATTTAGCAAAGGCTGCAAAGCCATCCCCTCGCTTCAAATATGGCAGGACTATCACTGCTGCGACTAAAGATTGCTTTGTAAATAATCTTCCTCATCAGTTTCATCTCCTCAGCATCCCAGATAGCCTAGAGGAACTCGATGTTGCAACAGAAACTATTGACTCTCTCTTTTCCAGCACTTTAGACACAGTTGCTCCCCGGCGCTTAAAGAAGATTAAAGAAAATAGTCCAACGCCGTGGTACAACGAGCACACCTGGGCCCTTAAAACAGCAGCCAGAAAAATGGAGCGCAGCTGGAAGAAAACAAAACTAGAAGTTTTTTGCAGTTCGTGGAAAGAGAGCATGATTGCATACAGAAAGGCCCTAAAAACTGCTAGATCTGCTTATTTCTCGACTCTCTTAGAAGAAAACAAACACAACCCTAGGTATTTATTCGATATAGTGGCTAAATTAGCCAAAGATAAAGCTTCACCTTCTGATGTTTGTAAACAGCACAGCAGTAATGACTTTATGAACTTCTTTACTTGTAAGATTGATAATATTAGGAAAAAAAATGATAACCATGCAGCCGTCTACTACAGTATCACATCAGACAGTTCATTGTAGTGTCACTGAGGAAAAATTACATTCATTCACTGCTATAGGAAAAGAAGAATTGGCTAAACTCGTTAAATCATCAAAATCAACAACATGTATGCTCGACCCCATACCGACTAAACTACTAAAAGAGATGCTTCCAGAGGTCATAGATCCTCTTCTTAATATCATTAATTCATCCTTGACATTAGGATATGTACCGAAAACTTTTAAGTTGGCTATTATTAAACCACTTATTAAAAAACCGCAACTTGATCCTACAAAATTAGTCAATTACAGGCCAATCTCAAATCTACCCTTTCTGTCAAAAATACTAGAAAAGGCAGTGTCCTCACAATTATGCTCCTTTTTAGAAAGAAATGGTATCTGTGAGGATTTCCAGTCAGGATTTAGACCGTATTATAGTACTGAGACTGCTCTCATTAGAGTTACAAATGATTTACTCTTATCATCCGATCGTGGTTGTATCTCTCTGTTAGTGTTAATCGATCTTAGCGCTGCATTCGATACTATCGACCACAACATTCTTTTGAATAGACTCGAAAATTATGTTGGCATTAGTGGAATTTCATTGGCATGGTTTAAATCATACTTATCTGACCGTTATCAGTTTGTAGCAGTAAATGAAGAGATGTCACACCGAACACAAGTTCAGTATGGAGTACCACAGGGCTCAGTGCTAGGACCGTTGCTTTTCACCCTGTACATGCTACCACTGGGAGATATTATTAGGAAGCATGGCGTTAGTTTTCATTGTTATGCTGATGATACTCAGCTCTATATTTCTTCACGCCCTGACGAAACTTACCAATTCACAAGATTAACGGAATGCATAGCTGATATAAAAAATTGGATGACTAGTAATTTCCTGCAACTTAATTCAGAAAAAAATGAATTTTTAATCATTGGACAAAAAAACTCCACAAGTAGTAACCTAGAATACTGTCTAACACTCGATGGCTGCTCTGTCAAGTCCTCGTCGTCAGTTAGGAACCTGGGTGTGCTCTTTGATACCAATCTCTCATTTGAAAGCCACGTTTCTAGCATCTGTAAAACTGCATTCTACCATCTTAAAAATATATCTAAATTACGGTACATGCTTTCAATGCAAAATGCTGAACATGCGTTCATGACCTCAAGGCTAGATTATTGTAATGCTCTACTGGGTGGTTGCCCTGCTCGCTTAATAAATAAACTTCAGCTTGTCCAAAACGCAGCAGCTAGAGTTCTTACTAGAACCAGGAAGTATGACCATATTAGCCCGGTTCTGGCAACACTGCATTGGCTCCCTATTAAACGTCGATCCTTTTCCTATTTAGCTCCTAAACTCTGGAACAGTCTTCCTAGCATTGTTCGGGAAGCAGACACACTCTGTCAGTTTAAATCTAGACTAAAAACACATCTCTTTACTATGGCATACACATAAAACATTTTTAATTTCTATTATTCAAATCAGTTAAATGATTGTTTTAGGCTGCATTAACTAGGTCAGCCGGAATCGGGAACACTTCCCATAACACCTGATGTACTCGTTACATCATAAGAAGAATGGCATCTACGCTAATGTTAGTCTCTCTGTTTATCCCGAGGTTTACTGCAGTCGGCCGGATCCGGGCCGTATCCGGACCAGATGGTGGACCTTAGCCTGGACATGACGACCATATCCCTGAAGTGTCTGCAGAGACCGTGTCAATTAAACTCCCCCCTGTAAATGCCGCATCAACACGACATCCTCATTAAACCCGTCCCCGGCGTGACGACTCCAATCTTTCGAATAATCCTACGAATATCTATTGATCTAATATGACTTCTGACCTGTAATGTTGCCAGAATCATAATCATACACTATTTGTTCGTCGGCCAGAGGAGAACTGGCACCCCGACTGAGCCTGGTTTCTCCCAAGGTTTTTTTCTCCATTCTGGCCCTGAAGGAGTTTTGGTTCCTTGTCGCCTTTGGCTTTTGGCTTGCTCAGTTGGGGACACTTAAATTTCAACTATATTACTGATCTGCCTGCATTGACACTATATGATAATTGAAATGAGCTGGATGACATCATCGTTTTCACCAGAGCGGCTGTACAGCCGAATCAAATTCTGTTGCATTATTTTCCTGTTACCACTGTGAAGCTGCTTTGAAACAACTGGCATTGTAAAAAGCGCTATATAAATAAAGGTGATTTGATTTTGATTTATGTCATGCAATAAAATGCAAATTAATTACTTAAAAATCATACAATGTGATTTTCTGGATTTTTGAAACTCACAGTTGAAGAGTACCTATGATAAAAATTACAGACTTCTACATGCTTTGTAAGTGGGCAAACCTGCAAAATCGGCAGTGTATCAAATACTTGTTTTCCCCACTGTACGTTTTAAGGAGCACAAATATTGGCTTGGAACAGAACCCATTATGATGATAAATTACAGGTCTCATAATGATGACTAATCTGTTTTAGGAAAATGTGCGCTTCATAGTAACGTATCTGCTTTATCTAACTTCAAATTATAATTTCAATACTGGCCGGGTTGAGTCAGTCATATGAAATATTCTCTTGATGAGTAAAATCATATATTAGCATATCAATAACTTTTTATGCTGACAAAATAAAGCATATTTACATAATATGTAGGGCATAATCTACTATAAATCTTAAGAGAATAAAATCTGACTTTAAGTGAAAAACATGATTTAATTTCACAGAATCAACTTGACTTTACACCAACAATCAGAATTTTTATGGGTTAGATCAAGACCGTTGGTGAGGACAGTCGAAAGATAGGACATTTTCACTCAGGTTTAGACATAAAAAAGAATGTTTAGCACATTTATTTGTAAGGTAACACCTGGACAGCTGTGCTGAATTAATGTGCAATGTTTGTCATGTGACAACACTGCAGCATACTCTGACACTTTAGGTGTGTTCGACTTGAATCGCTGCTGCGCAGACTGATCAGTGTATAGCAAAGTACGTCTGCTCTCTAATCACTCTCGTGGTACTTGGATGTCCTACACCGATCGGTCTGCGTAGCTCCATTTCAAATCAAACACACCTATCATTTGTTGCATATTGTATACTATTTCACACACTATTCTTAAAAAAATAGTAGGAAGTATGCACTGTGTATTAAGCAGTAAGTTAGTGTGCAATTCCAAACACAGCCTACCTTTTTACGTTAATCAGGTTGTGGCTCTTTCCAAATTCAAATATCAACATAACTGTAAAACTTAGAGCATGCTATACGTTGGAAAGTCAATCAAAACTAATCCACTTTAAAACCTAATCTGACAGCTTGCTGGAACCATTTGAAAAACCAGAGCTACTCCTGAAATGGACTTTTATATTTTTGCTGTGGTACATCATGGGAAATAGCAGAAACCAAACATGGAAGGTAGTTTTTTTTTTTTTTCACAAAACTAAGTGAACCGAACATGTCCCCTCCCGGTCACCGCAAGTAACACTTCAACTACGTTTCAGTTTAGGCTTGAATAGGGTTTATTCCACAGATTTTCAGATTTAGTTGAATTTTAACCCCATTTGTAAGGAGTATTCTACTTGTACCAATGTGTTAACATGCATTCTTTTCTTTTTTTACTTAATTCAAATATTTTTAAATGTTTAATTAAAGAAATTGAATAGATCTTTTAAGAGCACATTCTTCATTGACAGACCTGATTTAGTTTCTGATTATGAAAATTGTACATAAATAAGTTTATTCTGAACAGTGCTGGATAAGAATGGTTTACACTGTGGATACAGACTGAACAGTGTTTGCAAGGCATTGCTCTGTGCAATTAATCGAAGTGACATTTTTCCTTTGATATTCAGCATTCTGCCTAATGTTGCTGGAAGCCTTGTTTTTGTAAAGGATTTGCTGGAACGTCACATGATATGGCTGTTCAACATGAGTCTCATTTGTGGACTAAACGTGCATGGAGTGCCCTCCTGTTCCCTTTCAGTCAGTACACTACGAGTTACGTCAGTTACTGACAAAATGGGGATTTCGCTTAGAAGCCAATCGCCTTTGAGCTCTACAAAACGAGCCAATGGCATGAAGATGCCATGGGTCTGCGGAATTTGCATAACGCAACCCCGCCCCACCGCGTGGGTATAAAGGGCGTTGAGTGGCAATCTCGCATTATGTTTCTGCTTCAGAGCCGAGTGTTACCGCCTGAGCGTTTTTCTCTTCAAGACGAGTGTCTCTCCAGAGTGTTGGTGTTACGGCGCGTTCTAGTGAGTTCCGCATTCCTGTCTGATCTGTGCAGTGATCTAGCACAGCGTGTGTGTTCTCCCTAGGCGCTTCGGCATTCTGCAGAGCAAAGACTCCTCTCTAAAAGAGCTGCACGTGGCACGTCTTTTTCAAGATGTCTTGCCCGTGCTGCGACATGGCGTGGTGATCCAAAGCACCCGTCCAAGGCTTGTGGGTTTACGTCTACTTTGGTGGCAAAGACCCACAGAGCTGCGGGCCTGCGCCCTGCATGCGATGGCCACCCTTCAGGTCTACCAGGCCAAGGTGCTCAGAGACATGCACGAGGGCAATGCTGACCCTGCATTAATGCAGGAGCTGCGGGCGGCCACCAACCTCGCTCTATGAGCGACGAAGGTGACCGCTCGCTCTCTCAGTCAGGTGATGTCCACTTCTGTGGTCCAGGAGCGCCACTTATGGCTCAACCTGGTTGATGTGGGAGAATCTGAGCGAACCCGTTTCCTCAATTCTCCCATTTCCCAGGATGGGCTATTCGGTGGGGCGGTCCAGGACTTTGCCCAACAGTTCTCGACCGCTCAGAAACAGACTGAGGCGATCAAACATATTCTGCCCCGGCGGCCTGCTGCTGCCTCCACCCAGCCGCCGGCTCAGAGGCCTCAGTCTGCTCCCCGCCGAGGCCACCCTCCTGCGGCCCTCGTTCCTCCCGCTCAGCCCCAGCAGCAGCCTTCACCCGGGCCGAGGCGTGGAGGACGCCGCAGGAAGGCAGCCCCGCCCGTCCCAGCCCCCCAGCCTGCTAAACGGCAGTCTAAGCGGCGGTCCTGAGACGGGCGGCTCGGAGGTGAACTCTGTTCTTTCTCAGGAGATGGTAGCAGGGCCTCTCCTTCCCCCGCTGGAGGACCGGGGGAGAATCCTTGTAAAGAAAGAACTGACATTTTCACCTCCGAGCCTCAAGAGGGCGTGGCTAGCAGTGTGCGACGCCAAGCAGCCTCGCCACTCTCGGCCCCCTCTGTAGCCAGCCCCCTGGCAGACGAGACCCCCGTGGAACGCTGGTCCTTCCCTGGTCTCCTCTGTCAGGGCGCGGAATTCGACCCCGCCCACACCTCGGGACGCTCCCACGCCTCCCATGTCTGGGCCGGTCATTCCACCTCGCTGCCCCATCGGGGGTACGCCTGTGGTCCGCATGACCCCGCTGGTACAGTTTCTGGAAGCCTGGCTAGCGCTTCCCAATCTGTCCAGCTGGCTCGCTCGCACCATCAGGTTCGGCTATGCGATTCAGTTCGCACGGTCTCCTCCCCGCTTTCGGGGAGTCCGCTATACCATGGTGGGTGGCAATGCCCCTATCATGCGTGCGGAGGTCGCCACCCTACTGGCGAAGGGTGCGGTCGAGATCGTCCCTCCAGCCGAGATGGAGTCCGGCTTCTACAGCCCTTACTTCATTGTACCCAAGAAAACCGGTGGGTTACGGCCAATCTTGGACCTGCGCATCTTGAACCGAACCCTTCACAGGCTTCCATTCAGGATGTTGACAGCCAAACGCATTTTCGAATGCGTTCGTCCATTGGATTGGTTTGCAGCAATCGAACTGAAGGACGCGTACTTTCATGTCTCCATTCTTCCTCGACACAGACCGTTTCTACGGTTTGCCTTCGAGGGGCAGGCATATCAGTACATGGCTCTCCCATTCGGGCTAGCCCTGTCCCCTCGCGTCTTTACGAAGGTCGTCGAGGCAGCCCTTGTGCCGCTCAGGCAATACGGGGTTCGCATCCTGAACTATCTCGACGACTGGCTGATTCTAGGCCACTCTCGGGATCAGGTTTGCGAACACAGGGACCTGGTGCTTCAGCACCTCGCCCGTCTGGGCCTTCGGGTCAACTGGGAAAAGAGCAAACTCTCCTCAGTGCAGAGGATCTCTTTTCTCGGTATGGAAATTGACTCGGTCGCCATGTACGCGCAGCTTACGAGCGAGCGCGCGCAGTCACTGCTGACTTGTCTTCGCCAGTTCGAGGGCAAGAGTGCAGTACCACTGAAATATTTTCAGAGGCTCCTGGGGCATATGGCATCCGCAGCCGCGGTAACGCCGCTCGGTTTGCTTCATATGAGACCGCTTCAGCACTGGCTTCGCGATCGAGTCCCGAGATGGGCATGGCAACACGGCACGCTCTGGGTCCCAGTTACTCGGGCCTGCCGTCAGACCTTCACCCCGTGGGCGAACCTCAGTTTTTTTTCTACGGGCAGGTGTTCCCCTAGAACGAGTAACAACAGATGCCTCTGCCACGGGCTGGGGCGCCATGTGCAATGGACATGCTGCCGCGGGCTCCTGGAAAGGACCCCAGCGCCTATGGCATGTCAATTGCCTCGAGTTGCTGGCCGTACGTCTTGCCCTGCACCACTTCCGAGCCCTGCTCAAGGACAAGCACGTACTGGTCCGTTCAGACAGCACGGCGACAGTAGCGTACATCAACCGACAAGGTGGTCTACGCTCCCGCCGGATGTCGCAACTCGCCCGCCATCTCCTCCTATGGAGTCAGAAGCATCTGAGGTCGCTTCTTGCCGTTCACATCCCGGGAGAACTGAATCGTGCTGCCGAGGAGCTGTCACGGTTTCAGCCGCTTCCGGGGGAATGGAGACTCCATCCCCAGATGGTTCAGCTGATTTGGGAACAGTTTGGCGACGCACAGATAGATCTGTTTGCCTCCCACGACTCTTCCCATTGCCGCTGGTATTATTCCCTGACCGAGGGGACCCTCGGCACGGATGCACTAGCACACAGCTGGCCGCGGGGCCCACGCAAGTATGCGTTCCCCCAGTGAGCCTTCTCGCACAGGTCCTGTGCAAGATCAGGGAGGACAGGGAGCAGGTCCTTTTGGTCGCCCCATATTGGCCCGGCCGGACCTGGTTCTCAGAACTCGTACTCCTTGCGACAGCCCCTTCCTGGTCGATCCCTCTGAGGAAGGACCTCCTTACTCAGAGACGGGGCACCGTATGGCACCCACGTCCCGACCTTTGGAACCTACACGTGTGGGACCTGGACGGGACGCGGTAGGTTTGAGTACCCTGCCACCTGAGGTGGCGGCTACCATCACTTCCGCTAGGGCCTTGTCCACGAGACAGGCCTATGCGTTGAAGTGGAACCTCTTCGTCACCTGGTGCTCTTCTCGCCGAGAAGACCCCACGAAATGCTCAGTCGGGTCTGTGCTTTCCTTCCTCCAAGAAGGGTTGGAGCGAAGGCTGTCTCCCTCCACCCTGAAGGTCTATGTGGCCACGATTTCGGCTCATCATGACCTGGTGGATTCGAAAACGGTAGGTCAGCACGACCTGGTCAGCAGGTTCCTTAGAGGAGCGAGGAGATTAAATCCTCCTCGTCCTCCTCAAATACCCTCTTGGGATCTTGCAGTGGTTTTATCTGCCCTGCAGAAAGCTCCCTTTGAGCCCCTGCAGTCTGTGGAGCTGAAGTTCCTTTCATTGAAAGTGACGCTCTTGATTGCTCTGGCTTCCATCAAGAGGGTAGGGGACCTGCAGGCATTTTCGGTTGACGAAGCATGCCTGGAATTCGGGCCGGCTAATTCTCACGTGATCCTGAGACCCCGGCCTGGATACGTGCCCAAGGTTCCCACCACTCCCTTCAGGGATCAGGTGGTGAACCTGCAAGCGCTGCCTGTGGAGGAGGCAGACCCAGCCTTGGCACTGCTCTGTCCAGTACGTGCCCTTCGCGCTTACGTAGACCGCGCTTACGTAGACCGCAGTGTTTCAGGACCTCAGACCAGCTCTTTGTCTGTTACGGAGGGCAGCAGAAAGGGAAGGCTCTCTCCAAGCAGAGGTTGTCTCACTGGATAGTGGACGCCATTGTCCTGGCATATCAGGTTCAGGGCATGCCATGCCCCCTTGGGGTTAGAGCACACTCCACTAGGAGTGTTGCTTCCTCTTGGGCTTTAGCGCGTGGCGCCTCGCTGACAGACATTTGTAGAGCTGCAGGCTGGGCGACACCCAACACATTCGCAAGATTTTATAATCTCCGAGTGGAGCCTGTGTCCACTCGTGTACTCGCCCCAAGTGGCCAGTAACTGGACAGGCTCAGGTGTCTTCGCTTGCTGCGCCATTCCACTCCACGGACTGGATGCATGCGCATTTTCTCTCAGGTGAGCTTCCCAGTAAGCCCTGAGCTCCTCCAGCACTGCTGATGTCGACACCAGAGTGCATGCCCGCTTGGTCAGCCCTCGTATTCGGCTAGGTGCCTCCGTGTGCATGGTTCCCCCGTTGGGCAACCCCCACATGTGTATTTCCACGGTAAGTCTCTCTGAGCACGTGTCTTCCCTTGGCAAGACACCTTGCCACACCTGGGGTTGAAAAATTTTCCACCTGCGGCTGGATACCCCAGAGTGCTCCATATGCAGTCCCTACGGGGGTCATATGTGTATTCTTAAGTCCTCCCTTCGGGCAGGCACTGTGTTGCATTTCTCCACGTGGGATATGCTTCCCAGTGCACCTTGGTATCAGCGTTGAGCCTAGCCCCTCGTTCGTGCTAAGACTCACGGCAGGGAGCCCTGCTCAGCGCAGGACGCTGGAAGACAGCCGTCGTGGCGAGATTGTATTGGGACCCCCATTTCGTCAGTAACTGACGTAACTCGTAGTGTACTGACTGAAAGGGAACGTCTCGGTTATGTATGTAACCCTCGTTCCCTGAAGGAAGGGAACGGAGACGTTACGTCCCCATGCCACTTCCGCTGTACCGCTGGAACGGCCGGACGCTCATACCTCGGCTCTTCAGCAGGTAACATAATGCGAGATTGCCACGCAACGCCCTTTATACCCACGCGGTGGGGCGGGGTTGCGTTATGCAAATTCCGCAGACCCATGGCATCTTCATGCCAATGGCTCGTTTTGTAGAGCTCAAAGGCGATTGGCTTCTAAGCGAAACCCCCATTTCGTCAGTAACTGACGTAACGTCTCCATTCCCTTCCTTCAGGGAACGAGGGTTACATACGTAACCGAGACGTTTTCAGTATGAATGAATCACAGTACATGAGAGTGTTCAGTGGTACTGCACAGTCAAAGCACTACATTTTGGGTAAAAATTTAATCAATATTACTCCTCTCTATAGAAATTTGAAGTAAACATATGAGAATCTATCAATATTTCTCCAAATCTGCACACTTTTGAACTAAAAGCCCTGAGGGACGTTGTTTTGTCAAGCGCTTTCATGATGACCGTACAGGAGTTTTTTCTGAATGGGAGCAGCTGACGGTCATAATTCATATTAAAGGTATCGACTCCTTTTTCCATTTTCATGAAACTTTTTTTCATAACTTCATGACACAAATTACATAACTGCCACTATAAGATTTTCAAAATAAAACAGAGGTCAAATATTGAAGCCTTAGATCTTTTTAATGATGTATAGTTTGTCAAAGTAATTACAATCGTTTACATTAAAACTCTGAACTAATATAAACAAAGAATGCTTCAGTGCGCCGTCATCCTTGTGAAGCTTAAAAGGTTAAGACCCTTGAGTCTGGTATTAAAGGAAAAACAAAATGTGTAAATGAAGAAAAATCTGTGTTAGCAAGTATGGCATGGAATGCTCTGTACGAATGTGTACCTTCAATCCTCTGATCACAGTAATATGGTACTGTATGTAATGATCTTGCACTATAAATCTTACATTTCTATCCCTTTACTTGTTAAAATCCCTTCGTGTACTGTTCTTATAATCCTTTGGGTTTTGATGTCCTTAAGAATATATATTTGCGGTATAAGTACCAAAAACCATCTCAATATATTTTTACAGCTCCTCTCTCAGGAGCTCTGCTAAGAACAGGTCGATTTTGGCCTGTCTAATTAATATTCATGAGCCTCTCTTTTGATTGGCCTGCTGTTTTCTGAGTGACGCACGGCCAGGCCAACCACAGGTAATTAGGGTCATGTATGCTGTAGCCTGCTGTGGCTTGGTGATACTCACAAGTAAGATAAATAGAAACACTGGTAATGATGGTCACTGCTGAGGGAAATGTTGTCCGGCCTTACATGTTTGAGGCGAACTCCGACCCCGAATCGGCGACGACAGGAGACAACTATCCACCTCCTCAAACGCACTTACAACAGGATGTTTCAGAATGGTAATTAATGTTTTTTTTTTTGTTTTTTTTACTTTCGGCGTTAAGGTTAGGAATACATTAGCAACACATTAACATTACATTAGCGTTGCACAACTGCAGCATCTTTGATGAGTAGCTTCTTTGAAAAACTGGCATTGAACTGTTCCTGATTGAAGAAGCAGTCACTTGTGAAATGTGCAGAACTGATGGTTAAGGTCGAACTAAATTGCTGTGGTATTTCCAAATAAATAAACATTAGCCACTGGTCTCTTATATCAAAGTGCCCCTATTATGGATTTTTTAAAATTACCTTCATGTAGTCTGTAACAGTTCTAAGTGAATGAAAACATCCTGCAAAGTTTTAAATCTGAAAGTGCAGCGTATATAAAGTTATTGTCTCTCAAATGTAAGAGTTGACTCTGAGTTTTTTAAACAAGTCCTAAGCCGTTTTGTTGTGACGTCAAGACGTAATATTAGCATATTGCCCGTCCACTTATTGCACGCGCAGACACCAGGGAAACCTTGAACCACCTCAAACACTGCAGCGGATACTGAAAAGCATCATGTGGAGAAGACGCTGTGCTCTACAATGTGTTTATTATTGTGTTTCATATTGTGTAGGTCTCTGGCTAACCGGCTAACTCACGTTATTACTGTCTTACTGAAATACTACTGTAAATCAGCTGTGGGCTGCAGTATTACCTAAAACTGTGTCTATTAATGCAGATTGTCTGTCGTTCTTACTACTTTGAGTAAAGATAAAGGATGGAGCAAGACTTGTTTTGCAAACTTTAATGTTACATCAGTCATTCACGTTACTGCTGGGCTAACGTATGCGCTGTTATTGATACAGTTCCCGCATGTGCACTGCAATAAATTAGAAACACACACACACACACACACACACACACTCTTGTTAATGCTGATGGTGAGGAATTACAGTTGAAACATCTCATAATGTACCTCAAACTGAGTAGCATCACTGAGAAACATCCTGCTCAATGATCGGTTTGAATAACTTGTTCTTCCAATGTTTCATCGATTCGGACTTGTGCTGGGATTGGTGTAAAATCGACGTCTTTGTTACTGTCTTTACAGTGTGTACTATCGAAGCATCCGGACGCCGGATGGAGCTGGAGTTCAGTTATGGTAATGGACGTTACCTTCCAAAAATGTGCGCTGTACGCGGTAGACCAATCACAACAGACTGGACTGACAGACTGACCAATCAGAGCAGAGTAGGCTTGCAGGAAGGAGGGATTTAGAGAGACTGATTCATCCATCGAGTCGTTTGAGAGTCATTGAACATTGTGATGATGTGCAATGTATATTATGAGAAAATTAAACTGTTTTTTGACCTTTGATGCATGTAAATCTGTTGTTGGAGACCTCCAAAACTAAATTATGAAACTTTAAAATAGCATAATATTTTGCTATTTAATGTTGTTCGGAAGCCTGTGCAATGTTGTAGTTTCCTGACATCCATTGACTGAATAGAGTTTTCTCGACATGTTTCCGTGTTGTTGTTGCTCAGCAATGGCATGACGCGATGTTGTCTGGGGGTTTGGCAAAAGGAGGGTGGGACGGTGGGACGGTGGGACGGTGGGCAGTGGGCAGTGCTCGGGGTGGTGAATGAAGGCGGTGACTGAGTAGTTCTGACGTCACATTTTTATGGAAGTCACAACGGCTCATGAAAAGGCACAGCTACTTTATGCAGGCTGTGTGCATTTGACTGTGGATTGACTGTTTTGAAACTTATATGGTAGTTACATAGCCCCTACACCTCAGTTATCATGAAAAAAGCCAGGAAATTTCAGTTTTGACAATATGGGACCTTTAATATGCCACAAATCCGTATGTTCATTAATTTTGGGATTCAATTAAGTATATGTTAACTTTTTTTTCTCTGTAGTCTAAGATCTAATGGGGTCTGTGGTCCCTAGAAGTTCTGGAAAGAAACTGATGAGGTCTGATCATCAGAGGTAGGAGTAAGTCACACATGTGCAAGTCACAAGTAAGTCTCAAGTCTTAACCTTCAAGTCTCAAGCAAGTCCAAATCATTTTTTGTGAGAATCAAGCAAGTCAAGTCAAGTCGTAGCTTGGGTCAAGCAAGTCACTGGCAAGTCATACAAATGTTTGATGATTTAACTGAATTTATATATTTAAATAAGTTAAAACTACAGTAGTTATGGACTATGGGAGTTTTATTTGCAACAAACAAATTGCAATATGCATTTCTTCTCAAAAGGTGTCCACATACAGCTGAGTTGTTAATACAATAAAAATCTAAAAATAAAAAATAAATAATTAAAACTACATAGCCTAAAATGAAAATGTAACTGAAATTAGGCCAATATATTGGGTGAGATACGTTCTCTTTGTATTATTTGAATTTTCCCTCTCCTGCTTGTCCTGTCTAGCGTGATCAGGTGATTGTTATATGACTAATTAACTTATGAGAACTCAGATTGTGTTTGTTGCTCACACCCTGACGAAGGCTCATTCGCCGCAACGCTTAGGTGTGCAGTACTTGTCACCTGTTTTTAAAATATTAAAGCCATGATGAAATAAAGGCTTTTTATATTTTTTCAATAATATTCGAGTGCCTTGGATTATTGATTTTTATCAACTCTTAACATGTCCAAACAGGGACGTAGCCATCATTTCAGAATTGAGGGGGACAGAATGTCAAGTGTTACACCAGTTTTTTTTCTGACGTTTGTCTAATTGACGTTTTATTTTTAATCTTATATCTTTTTGCTTAATTGGCTTAATATGCTATTTATGTAAGCTATCTGGGTCTTTTTGACCCCAAATGACGTTTGCTAAAATAAAATAAAAAAATCATCTAAAATGGCATGAGACTTGATGTGGTGGTTGACATTTGCTAGCTCTACAAAGAAAAAAATTAATTGGAATGATATTGGTTGTATGTTAGCGTGAGAAAAAGTCTGTAACATAATAATGTAATTTTTTTAACAAATGCAATATTACTCACTTTAATAATGTTTTACTAAAATGTTTTACATTTGTGCAGTGTTGGGGGGATTCTAAGCATTTTTTATTTTTTTATTTATATAAATTCAATCAATGGGAGACTATAAAAAATGTTGTTACATAATTTGTCAAAAATCAGCTCCAATGCAGAACACACACCGAAATGATGGAGTGACTTTTAACCCAGCCGTCCAATCACAGTGGAGGAGGGGCGGGACAAATACAACACGAACCAACAGCCACATTTTGCTTGTACAATATCAGCAGACGACAACAACAAGCATAAAAACGGAGCAAAATGATTGAAAACAAGAGCCAGAGCAAATACTTTACATTGTATCGACATTTTTATATAGAAACAATACAGAAACAAACTATCTGTGAACTGAGATACTAGTAACACTTCCGCGGATATTCCGTATATAACACACACACACACAGACACAAAACGCTACGCTGCCGAAACACTCACAGCTAGGCGTCTTCAGCAAAACCGGCTAATTATTCAACAAGAGAAATAGGCAGAGTAATTCATCATTGTGCATCACAATTCGGATAGCACCTCAACTTACAGTGCTTGACGTTTTCGTAGTGAAGAGTTTTTGTTACCATTTTGAACTCATCGCGACCTCTTTGTATGAAAATAATGGATACAGCGCGGGTGCGAGCAGGGGCGTGCCATGACCCATGAGTGACTGATTACCATGGAAACTTGAAATTCACATAATCCTGATAATCGAATTTAATTATTCTTGGCGTAGCGCCTTCCATGTTCAGTCACGACTGTCAATGCTCTTATGTTAGCTCTATCTGCTTGCCTGCTGCGTCACATGGTTAAGTTGCTGTGCGTTCAAAAACAGATATTTATTAAACAAAAGACAAGTTATTTCGAGTCATTTAACTCAAGTCCGAGTCAAGTCTCAAGTCATGAATATCAAGTCAAAGTCAAGTCAAGTCTTTTATTAATATTTGTCAAGCAAGTCTCAAGTCCTAAAATTTGCGACTTAAGTCTGACTCGAGTCAAGTCATGTGACTCGAATCCCCCACCTCTGCTGATCATCCATGAGATCCTTTCACGTTCAACTATCCATCAATTTACAACAGACTGCTTTTTGAGACCTGACTCATGTGAAGGCCTATGTCTACCAGGTCAAGGCTGCAGATGTGTAATTTATTTTTCTTTCCAATACTGTTCTCTACTCATTCCCATTTGTCACAGGCATTGCTTCTGATTCACAGCCAGGAAATGATGCAGTCCTAATCTGAATTTTCTGTATATCTGTTTTACAGCTCTTTAGCAGTTTTACAGTCCCAAAGCTGAAGCCACTCTGTTCATCTACCAGAGGACACAGTGGCATCCACTCTTTCCCCACTTTCTTCCAGACCCCACACCAAAAACTGGGAGGGAAGGTGAAGTAGTAGTGAATAGAACTTTATACAATTAACATCAACTGTAACTTCACATGTACTATATTGTCGTTTTGGTCAGCAAGACATCTTGGAGGTGCTGGTTGTGCTGTTAGGCTTATACAGGTAAATGGTGAAGAACCATTTTAGTCAAGTCACATTTATGTAAAGATCTATATAAGGTATTTATCTTCTAGCCTCTTACACTTGGCCTTGAAACTGAAATATGACTCTTGGTTTCAGTTTGTACAAATTGGAAACTTGCACGATGAATCCTTTAATGCAGTCTGTGATCAACAATAAATCTCAAGTTAGTGGCTGTGTGCTCAGTAACTTGCTGCTGAAATTTGCCTGTCTGCACTTGCCCCTTTTTAATTCAAAGTCTATGCCTTTGTTCCCTTTTGTGTTTAGATGCCCTTTGTAGTTATGCTTTTTGTGTGTGTGCATACTATCATTTAATTATCTTTTTGTGCTTTTGTTTACGCCCTTTTCATTGTCCCTTTGTCTATGCTTTTGCCTCTGTTTTTGTGTAAATGTTCATTGTATTTCTTTTCCTTCATTGTAAATGTACTTAACTTGTTTACTTTCTGCACGAAAAGTGTAAAAGTAAGCAAAAAAGTAAAGCAAAAGTATTTAATAAAGAGCTGTTGTATCTTCGATTGACAAGCTGAAGGTAAGTTACATCTTGCTTAAGCATTAATTTTTTCTCAATTATACGCCCAGTTTCACAGACTAGTTCAAGACTAAAATGCATGTTTGAGCTGTTTTAACTGAAAGCAACGTGCACTGGAATATCTTTAAATATGTCAGTGCCATTGTTTTGTCTCAAGATGCACACTAGTAATGTTTTTTTTTTCTAAGACATGTTTATAAAAGCTACTTAAATGCCCTAATTGAACTAAGGACTAACCCTGGCTTGGCCTAAGCCCTGTCTGTGAAACTGGGCCTTAGTGTTTTACAGGTAACTCCAAAATGCTTTTAGAACCTGTGTCCACTCCGATGTAAGTTAATTCCCTTCTTTTAGTACCTGTTCTTTTATTTATTTGCTTTCGTACTGCAGAACAGTTCTGTTTTTTTTTTTGTTTTTTTTTTACAGTTATCTGTATTATCAGTTTTAAATCTTTCTTGTGCTGTAGACCTAAGTTTTCAACTCAGTCAGTGAATTGTACTCCTACAACATTAGCACTTATGCAGAAGCCTCAGCTTGTTGTGTGAAGGCCTCGATTGGAGACCTAACTTGTGTGAAGACCTGAATCTACCAACACCCACAGCTGTCCACTGACTGGCTGCAGATAAGGCACTTAATATTACAGTTTTCCTTCTATTTATTATCTATTAATTTTAATGTTCTTTCAGCATATTGATGACATATGCATTACTCATGCAGGATATTAAGTAGGGGTGTAAATCGGACAGTTCATCACGATTCAATACAATATCGATTCTCATAGCCATATTTTCCGATACCTCAAAAAGTTCTGCGATACGATTACAATACGATACGATTCAGGGGTATATTGATCAATATTCCGATATTATGATATTATGTGCCTATTTTACACAACCACTTACAGAGTTATTAACTCACAACCGCATTTCACATCCTGCACCCTGATTGGGACATCCACAAATAAAAAATTCACACTATAATCTAATGACAGCTTATGACATGACAACAGTCAAAAAAAAGTATTCTAGGCTTCTGTGTTAAAATGTGTAATGTCAAACAGACAGAACAAGATAGGCTATTAATATTCTTTCATTGTGCAAAAGTATTATAATATGAATGGCTCCAATATAGAGCGACACAAAGCACTTATGCGCATCCCGTGTGCAGAATGATGCGCTTGATGCAACATAGAGTCACAGTGCTCCTATGCAGCAGTTTATTGAGCATTTTCTTTTAACAGTTTTAAATTTCAGTTATTGTGAAGAACGATTCATAGTGCTCTATTCTCCAGTGTTGTGATCTAACAGACACTCGGTAGACTCGGTAACATGATTTAGAAACAGCAATAAACTTTATTAAAATGAAGTCCTTTTATGCAAAACCATAGACCTTTATCTACTGAAGCACAAAAATAAGTAAAAGAAGACTCAATTCAGTGGCGTATTTGTGTGTTGTTTGAAATTAGTGTGCGCTGCTTTTTGCAAGGCTTTAAACACAAGCAAATTATAAACTTTCGTGAAGATTCAGCACTGACCGGATTGGGACAGTGATCGTTCCATTGACTGTCCTGAGAGTCTTTCACAAGCTCTGAAAGGTAGTTTA
The DNA here is from genome assembly GCA_039654105.1 of Coreius guichenoti. Taxonomy (NCBI): domain Eukaryota; kingdom Metazoa; phylum Chordata; class Actinopteri; order Cypriniformes; family Gobionidae; genus Coreius; species Coreius guichenoti. Next base: position 20,352 of record CM077189.1, on the reverse strand, counting down.
AATGAGAATGCATGCATTGGCGATAATGAATAGAGTGACATTGTGTGAAAATGTGGAGAGTGTTAAAACAAATGTGCCTCTGAAATATGTATCGTTGCATCGATACATCGATGTATCGATCTATATCAATGTATTGTTACACCCCTAATATTAAGTAGTCTCACTAATGTACAGGGTTTCTTTTTACAGCTGTCTGGCTATGAGTCCCAACTTTGATCCAAAAGTAGCCACACTCTACTCATCTTGGTTTTTACTGACTAGGATTTGAGCAGAATACACTATGTATCAGTTCTGTTACTTTTGTTTATAGTAGGCTGTCATTCTACTACTGTCCTCTAGGGGCTCCAAGCGGCTCACCTCTTGCATAAAACCAGGTGAAGTAGTAGAGGAAGAGTGTTGTTTGGATAGAAGGAAGCATGGCTTCCTACACTCGCTATCACCAATGTGAAGTATTCATATTAAGAAACGCTTGTTTCAAGCTCAATGTAAGCGTTTATTATGTCTTGTTTTCACTTTCTCAATTAAATCTTTTTTGGGTGTTTACCCCAGGTTGTATGTGTTTAGTCACAAGTTAATGTTCAGTTTGTATCTTTTTTTTAGAAGGGCTATTTTAGTAGTTTTAATACTACTGTACATTGTGTGGGTATCGGAAGTGTTACTTTGCTGCTGCATAGTATAGTGGATTGTTTTGGATTGATTGCTCTGATTAAAGCATTCCTTGCTTTAACCCATTTCCTTTATGGCAGCTCACTTGTAGTCAGACAACTTCAGCTCGCATCGATAAGCCACATTATCCAGAATTAAGCCGTTTCAACCTAATTTAATCTTGAAGCTCTGGAAGTGTGGAAAGCTTTTTTCATTGAACCTGTCAACTGATTTGAGCTCAACTTTGATTCCTGGGGCTGTATTCACAAAACATCTTAAGGTTAAAAGTAGCTCCTAACTCCTTTATGGATTTATGGATCGAGAAAATCTTTCCAATTTTTAGCACAAGTACATTTAAAGAATATTTTATAAAATTGTACTCATTTTGTACATGTACTTATTTTTGTTTGTTTTTTATGAATTTTATAAAATGTTTGTTTTTATTATATTCTATCTATGAAATTGTTGTTAAATGTTTAATATGTATCTGCCATGTAATAGCCAGTGATGCTGATATGGCAATAAACTTAAATACTACTACTACTACTACTACTACTACTACTACTACTACTACAACACAAGAAATTTCCAAGGGAGTCTTACACTGGGTGTCAGAAAGGATTCATAAGATCTTTGGAGCACACCGGGAGAATCTCAGAGAAGCACAATAAGCTTGGGAAGGTGAGTAGAAGAGGTAACTTTATATACATGTATGTGCTGAGCTGATTGTAAGTGATTGGAACTCGGGTAAGTGAGATGTACGGGCGTGACGGGGGAGCGTGGTGACAACATTACATTAGTTACATTTTCTCCTTTTGCATCTATTAATCTTTTAATGCTCTCATACCTCTTTGTTCCTTTATTTAGCTTTGTCACTTGTATTCATGCCTTTACCCCATTTGTTTTTGTCCAATTTATTTGTGCATCACTTTTCACAATGGTTTCAAAGAAGTTTAATCCTTTTTATACTTTTTTTTTTTTTCCTTTTGTGCAACTTTGCATTTTAGCATTTGCCCTTTTCCATTTAAGCCTTTCATGCATCTTTGTATTTATATACCTTTTTAGGCTTTTTAAACGCCCCTTTCTATTTCAAACCTTTTTATTCCTCTCTGCATTTTTTTTTTGTATAATGTCCTTGTTTCATTTAGTATTACACTTGTGCCCTGTATGACTTATGATTCTTTGTATGTAAGCCTTTGTGCCTCATTGATTTTATGCTTTCATTTATGCCTTTGCCACTTCTATTTGATTCTTATATTGAAGCTTTTATGCTCCTCTCATTTGTCAGTAGCTATGTTTCCATCACCCTGTTTTTATGCTCATTTTGAAGTATCACATCAGAAATAACCCTAACATCAGAAATGCAATAATGGGAGATGAAAACGCATTTACCAAATACATTCTGACTTAGTGAATATTAAACCCACGTGACCCATTGGCTGTTTCCGCTAGGTTACCAATGCCACCGTCATCCGATCAAACAACTTGATGGAAACACACCTAATTCGCTGTTTGTTTTTTTTCTTTTTTTTTTTTTTTTTTGCAAAATTTGAAAAGATTCACTTCCCATTTGGATGGAAACCCAGCTACTGTCTCTTTCATTTATGTCCCTTGTTTTTGTACATGCGCCCTTAGGTTTGCTTGGTATTGGGATTTACTTAAAGTGCGTTTGAAACAATTTTTAGTGTATAAATAACTAAGTGTAATTAACTTATGCTACTTCTGGTTTTATGCACCTTTTGTTTTTACACCTTTTTCCAGATGACTTTTATATACTGTTTGAACCTGTGTCTACTTTTTGCAACTACTGATGCAAAATAATTTTCTTTGTTTTAGGACCTGGTTGTAGTGTTGTCCTTTTATATTAACTGCATTTATACTGCAAAACAGTTTTGTGATTTACATGTTTGAAGTCTTTTGTGGTCTAGACTGTTTTGAACCCTTCCAATGAATTGTGGTCTTACAGCTTATCCCTCAAAGACCCAAATATAGAGAGAAACTGTGCACATTTTTGCATATTTTATTTGTCATTATCCTCTAATGCAGAAACAAACGGATTTTGACATTAATAAGTGGAAATGTAATATTGCATCATTGAGCCTGTTTTTGCAGAATTTCAGTAATTTCACTCACTGTCTGATTATTTTTATTTATTTATTTATTTATTTATTTATTTATTTATTTATTTATTTTTTCTTCCCCCTATCTAAGGGTTCATTTGCAGGGTTAGGCTTATGTAGCCCCATAACAGTAGCCTATACACTAATAATCAAACAATAATTGTACGTCTTTTTTATGAAAAATTACTTATTATAAAAATGTTCAGATTGTCTTTACAAAACCTAATGAACTGACTGAAAACTTTGGCATTTATTTGAATTATGTTCATCAAATTATTATAGTCCCAAAGGCAGTAGCAGAGGTGGACATTGCACTTGCTGCAAAATGTGTTGGTGTAGTCTTTACCCCAGTGTCTGCAGCATCCTCTTGTAACGGAATGACTCAGAGAACAGATAGTAGTTCAGCAGTTTATTAACAGCACAGAAAGAACATGTGAAATCTGATGTAGCAAACTGTTAGCAATAGTGAGATGAGAGTGAATAACAAGTACTGTCCCTTAGTATTTGCAGGCTGGGTGATTGTGGACATTACATGGAGAATGGCAGAGAAGCACACACTTCGTGGAGCTAGTAAGTTCACAGGAAATGTAGATTCCACAATAAGGAAGAACTGGAAAGAGTCTTACTTCAGGAGAACGCAGAGCACTGGAGAATCCTCAGGAGAAACACCAGGAAACCAGGTATGAGTCTGTTAATCTGTTCGTGACCAGACAGAAACTGGGAGTGATGGGTGTGTGTGTGCTTAAATATGCTAGTGATTGTGAACAGATGAATCTCATCAGAACTCCGGTGATGGTGCGCGCTGTGACGGTGGTGAGAGAGCCTGGCTCTTCTGTGACACCTCTATTTTGTTCATATCTTCTGACACAAACTTTCGGAAATACTCCAGTGGTATATGAAGGGAGACGGCCTCAAATCCTTTTTCAGCCAGCGATACCTGTCACAGGGCATGGTCTATCTTCTTGAATGATTTGATTTTGCCTGAATGATGTCCACATAATCATCAGATGGGTGGTCACTGTGTTTTCCTTTTCCTGTTCACAGGCATCTCCACATTCCTCTTCCTCACTAGTATCAGAATCCATTTCAAAATTACTGTCTCCGTTTTGGACTGCATCAATGACATCATACACAAAACAGTCTTTCCTGGCTGGTGGCATTCTGAAATGGGGAAAAAATACTGGCTATTTTCCATATCCCATTCATACTTACACATTTTAAAGAATTCACACATTCCACAGAATTCACACACTACTATCTGGCTAGGGTTAAGCATTTATACCCCCCAAATTCCAGAGCATGTTAGGGTTAGGGTTAGTTAGGGTTAGGGTTAGGAATGAAAGGATCCAAGATTCAACCTCCAAAAGGAAGTCAAAAATGGTTGTGTGCTGTCTATCCGCCTACTGACCACTAAAGGCAGTAACAGGACAGAACTAGGGTCAGGGCCCACACCGCTCAACTCATAACTAATTATTAAATAATATTAATAGAAAAAGAGAAGTATATAATAAAAAGCTTTTTTTCTAAGTGACCCGGTGTAGAAAACAGAGGGTTTATTTCTATCCGGGCTACGAGAGCTAGGGTTTAGTGGGGTAGGTGTTAGGATAGAGTCCATTAGTGTGCATTTCAGCCCTCCTATGTCTAAGGTCTCTCAAAATTAGGGCTTGGGGAAATCCTGGGTAGGTTTTAGGGTGGTTTGTGGTGTGCACCCTACTCCGGCTTATGCTAAAAACCCGCAATAAGTCCTAGAATAGGGCACATCACTATTTTTATGAGAGGGCTGTAGCGCCCAGGGCTCCTTTTTGTCTCCTGGTTAGAATTCTAAGGGCTCTGATGGGTAGGGTTAGGTCTGTGGTGGGGTACATGTTACCAGGGCTTTATTTTGTCTCCGGGTTAGAATTCTGATGGCTCTGATGGGTAGGGTTAGGTCTGTGGTGGGGTACATGCTACCAGGGCTTTATTTTGTCTCCGGGTTAGAATTCTGAGGGCTCTGATGGGTAGGGTTAGGTCTGTGGTGGGGTACATGTTACCAGGGCTTTATGCTGAGGGTGACTGACGGGTAGGGTTAGGTCGTGTCATGTGTCACCTTAGAAAATTTGGGTTAGGGTTAGGGTTAGGATTTATGTAAGTCCAATCAACAGGTCACAGAGGACCTGAAGACGGTTGTGCACTGTCCATCCGTTCCACTGACCGCTTTGAAATAGTGTGGGATCAGGAAGGATCCCGCCCCAAACTCTCTTTTGCTCTATAATTGCTTTTTTTGGAGATGATTTTATTTATGTAGTTACGTATGTGTTTGTTTGTTTATTTATTTATTTATTTTTTATATTTATTTATTTCTCTCTTTTTTACTCTCCATCTGTGCACAACCATATGTGAATACTTGGAGAGACCCATATTCTGGTAGACCAGTGACACCTAGTGTTTAAAAGTATTAAGACCTCCTTACAAGTGTGTAGGTAGGTTCATGGACGGTGCGGCCCCTGGAGGAGACCCAAAAGGGTCTGGTGGGCCGTCATATTTTTATTAATTTCTGTTAAGGTCAGGACCTGTGTTTAGTTTTTAGGTCTTAAAATCCGCCCTGAACACTGGAAGGTCAAGAGGTCAGCCTGTCTGCCATAGACAGTAAAAAGATGAAAATATAAGAGTAATCTTGTATAGTATAATATGATCTAAATTTATTTAAGTGATATAGTGTCAGGGGTGTAATAAGGTGGGCTGTATAAGTCTACCCATCCCGTCTCTCTGCACACCACGGGGGGCAAGAGAGAGACCGGAGGGGATGAGAATTTTTGATCTAATTTATAGGTCCATTTAGGTGGGGTTTTGTTGTAATCCGTTTTATTTGGTTGGGTTAGCCTAACGGGTAAGTTTCAGTGTGGTAGTGGGGTCATGTCTAAACTTTACAGATGAAGATTATTGTTCTTGTTTCCTTTTCTGGTTCTTAGGAACTGCAAAGTTTCCGGTCTGAACTTGCTCCGGACCAGCGAACCAAGCCGAAGCCCGGTAATCCTGATCCAGCATCGCAGCTCCCCCAGAGGTGAAGTATTTTGTTATACGGTAAAGGTCAGAGAGGTTTGGGTTTATGAAAACGGTAAAAAATGGGTGAAAGGGCGGTTGTCAAGGTGCCCATTTGGATGGGTTATGTCTCAGTATTTAATTGGGCCAAAAATGTTTAAAACTCACGTCAAGGAAAGGTGAGGACGGGGTTAATCGAACGCGCCCACTCTAGATGATATTAGTCGTATTGTTTGAGATCGGTCGGTTAGACGTGCGGGTTGAAAAAATGTTGTTCGGTCGATGGGTGCCCTGGTAGGTAGGTTTACTGTAAAAGTGGGTTTAAGAGTCAATTTTCCTATTTTTTTCCTTTTACAATGGGTAGGGTTAGCGTGGGGATTGGGGTTCTAGTCGATAGGGTTGATGCGGGTGGGTTTCTAGTCCGTGGGTCTGTGACGGGTAGGGTTAGTGTAGGAGTAGGGGTCCTGTTAGTGTATTTTTTTGTCCTCTGGAATTTAAACGGGGTTCTAGCTAATAGGGTTAGGATTTATGTAAGTCCAATCAACAGGTCCCGGAGGACCTGAAGACAGTTGTGCACTGTCCATCCGTTCCACTGACCGCTTTGAAACAGTGTGGGATCAGGAAGGATCCCGCCCCAAACTCTCCTTTGCTCTATAATTGCTTTTTTTTGGAGATGATTTTATTTATGTAGTTACGTATGTATTCATTTATTTATTTATTTGTTTGTTTATTTATTTATTTATTTATTTATTTATTTATCTATCTATCTATATTTTTTTTTTTTTTTTTTTTTTCTCTCCATCTGTGTACAACCATATGTGAATACTTGGAGAGACCCATATTCTGGTAGACCGGTGACACCTAGTGTTTAAAAGTATTAAGACCTCTTAACAAGTGTGTAGGTAGGTTCAAGGACGGCGCGGCCCCTGGAGGAGACCCCAAAGGGTCTGGTAGGCCGTCATATTTTTGTTAATTTCTGTTAAGGTCATAGGTATCTAGCCCTAAAGTTTTAATATGACCTGTGTTTAGTTTTTAGGTCTTAAAATCCCCCCTGAACATTGGAAGGTCAAGAGGTCAGCCTGTCTGCCATAGACAGTAAAAAGATGAAAATATAAGAGTAAGGCTACAATGGGTAGGTTTAGGTATAGAGAGGGGTTAGATGTCCAGGGGTGAGATGGGTAGGGTTAGGTGTAGAGAGGGGTCAGATGTCCAGGGGTGAGATGGGTAGGGTTAGGTGTAGAGAGGGGTCAGATGTCCAGGGGTTAGGGTTAAGGTTAGGGTTAGGGTAATAGGGTTATTTGCGAACTTGAGCCCCCCCCCAGTTGAGCCCCCCCCCCAGTTGAGCCCCCCCCATATCTCTTCGTATTTATACTAATTAGGCCACGCCCAGTCGATTGGGCGTGGTTCCATGTCTCTAGCTCCTCCCCTTTTCTAGTTATGGTGTTGAGCCCCCACATATCTCCGCCCCCTTTGGTCTTAGGGGGTGGAGACTTCGTACTTATCCTAATTAGGCCACGCCCAGTCGATTGGGCGTGGTCCCATGTCTCTAGCTCCTCCCCTTGTCGAGTTAGGGTGTTGAGCCCCCTCCCATATGTCCGCCCCCTTTGGTCCTAGGGGGCGGAGACTTCGTATTTATACTAATTAGGCCACGCCCAGTCGATTGGGTGTGGTCCCATCCCTCTAGCTCCTCTCCTTGTCGAGTTATTGTGTTGAGCCCCCCCCATATATAGGACTTGGGTGGGTGGGTGGGTGGGATTTCTGACTTGGGTGGGTGGGACTTGTGTTTGAGTTGGGTGGGACTTGGGTGGGACTTGTGTTTGAGTTGGGTGGGACTTGGGTGGGTGGGACTTGTGTTTGACTTGGGTGGGTGGGACTTGTGTTTGAGTTGGGTGGGACTTGAGTGGGTGGGACTTGTGTTTGACTTGGGTTGGACTTGGGTGGGTGGGACTTGTGTTTGACTTGGGTTGGACTTGGGTGGGTGGGACTTGTGTTTGACTTGGGTTGGACTTGGGTGGGTGGGACTTGTGTTTGACTTGGGTGGGACTTGTGTTTGACTTGGGTTGGACTTG